>APFE031526497.1:42190-62311 GCA_000404065.3 Pinus taeda | reverse complement strand
CATACTAATGGAGATATTTGTCCATCCTTATATACCCATGATCCTCCCCACTTCTAGTCAATGTGGGACTTTGGTCGTATACCCAAAAAAGAATAGTTGTGACCAATTTTGGGCCTATCACTAAATTATTTTTGAAAATTATTTATAAAGAGGGAAAGCCAAAATATTTAAAGAAAGCCCTAGTTGGAGGATGAATTCCTAAATTCATATTTTAAAAATGGATCTTAATTTAATTAATACAAATAGAAAAATCTAATCATTAAGTACTTGCAAAGATTAAAACAATATTATCAAAGAAGAAAATCACAATCAAAAGGAAGTTGTTGAGATAGATTATTTATTCCACTCGTTTTCCTTCAAGAATTTTATAACCTCATATTATTTTGTCCACAAGAGCCTAATCCTAGTCCCTTATGGATGAACACTTTTAATTTTTACATTTAAGTATCAAGATTTTGTAAAATGATTTAGACACTTACTTTATTCAAACTTAAAGCCTATAAATTTACTCTTTGACTCTTACATAAAGCTATTTTTAGGAGTGCATATCATTTGTGGTTTAAATACTTATAAATGAGCAATGAAATCTCATGAATGTTCTCGTATGACTCTTTATGATCCTTGAATGCATGAATTCATTTTACGGTTCTCTAAATATCTATATCATTTCTACTTTCTCTCTATTGATTTGATTCAAATGTGTTTTTCTCATAATGTGTGAATCGATGTACCATGGAATGAATTGCTAGATCATATTTATTTATAATATTATTGTTTTATTCTCCTTTTAAAGCACATGGTCCACTCACAAGAGAATGTGTTGAATGGTTATATTTCTATGTTTTGAGTTATTTTGAATATGTAAATGAATGAAATGAGGTGTACCACCTTTATAAAACTGTAGAGGGAATGTAAACAAGGCCCTAGGAGGTTAGATATTTTACTTGAATGAAAAAGAGGTCAACAATTTCTTAAGAGAATGTGGCACAAAAAATTTAAGGGTAACATAACTATGACTAGATTCCAAATCAATTAAAATGTAAATGGATTTCTTTAGAATCTTACTTTCAACATCAACCATAATTGAATGGTGTTTTGCATCACAGTATTTTCAACCCTTATTAATTCAAGGAATGTTTCATGTCACATAATTCACAATAGCATCATATTAGACATTATGAACAACCTTGGTTACGTATCTCTATTGTGGGAAATTTTGTTGATTATGTTGGCAGTTGTTGGTATTTTGTTGTCATTAATGTTGAGTCTAGTCATTGTTTTCAAGTGATTTCAAGTTTAGGGGGAGTTCGTTGAGTCTTCATGCATCATTCTTATGTTATTACTGATATGTGTTGTGTTTTTTGGCTACCTAATGTTTAACCTAGTATCCTATCTCTGAAGTCACTTTATCTGTAGTTAACTTGCTCAAAAGCACATGAAAAGTGCTTGGTTGGATATCCCTCTCAAAGATATTTCCAAAGGTATATGGAACTTATCCTAACCCCCAAAAGGATGAGAATAAATTCAAGTTTGAAGTGTTGAAGCTTAACCATGGTTCCAAAGGCTCAAGGTTTTATGAAGGCCCTAGCTCATCAAATTAACACCAATTGATAGAAGAAGGATGGAAGTCAAGAAGGAACATGTCGATGGTTGATAAGCGATGAACCAACAAGATGGTCACAATGCCTAGTTGCAAGGGGATGGAAGTTAACACCCGAACACTTATCAAACTGTTGTTCAGACTTTACCTACACACAATGAGCAATGGGTCGTGAATGGTGGAGAAGTAAGGTTGTTGGACACAACTCCTAATGAAAAAGAGCTAGGCATAAGAACTTAGTAATCTATCGAGCTGCCCAGCTAGGAGTGTTATTGAAAATGGTGAACAAATCCAACAAGAAGAAATTGGTTGAGTGGCAAGGCACTGGTCACAATACATGATTTCAAAGGAGATTAGTGGCAAGAGCCTAAGTGCTTATCGGATCTCCAGGTTTAACGATGTGCATACAATAGGGGTAAGGGGTGAGAAGTAGGTCAACAGGCCAATATGACGTGGCAGCACACGTCACATATGATGTGGATTAGGTGATGACATGGAACCCTGAGGTGAGGACACGTAGTAGGTGGCTTTTTTCCCTTTGGGTGGCCAAGTGACCCTTTTGCGAGTGACGTGCGGTAGTGACATGACAGTGATGTGGCATGACATGTGGGAAGTTCTGATGTGGTAGTGATGTGGACATGGGATGGTACACCATCCATAAGCGACTAGGAACCAACAAATAAGATACCATGATTATCCTCCATGGCACCACGTTGCACAAGAAAATGTGATAAAGGATTTCATACCCTACCTCTCATTAAAAATTGGAAAGTCAAGGGGACCCATAAGTGAGTTCTATGTCATTAGATCTGAACACATTATAGGATATCTTAGCATGATCGAAGAAGGTTGGGATGATTTAAGTCACATAGGTGACAAATTCCACACCCCCCTATTAAAGCTCAGAAAAATAGGGCGTGGGAATAATTTTTCAATCTTCAATTGAGAATTGACTTCCTATCACACTTTGTAAATTTTTGGTTATTTAACAACTGGGAGATCCACAACAATCTAGGGCTAAGTGCCCTTGGGGTTTTAGCCCATGGTTCTAGTTAGTGGTCATATGCTTTAGGTAGTAATTTCCACCAGGGGATACAAGACTATAAATTTGGCATATGGGTGCCAAATTCAATTAGAGCACTAAATTTGTTTGAGATGCCAAATTTAGTGAAAGAAGCTAAATGAATTTAATATTTTGTTTGGAATTTAACAAAAGGAAAGGACATGACACAAGATTTAAGTGTGTTCCCATTTAAAATGATGAGTTGCTACTATTTATTTACATATAGAAGTGCGAGAGAATGAAGAGTGGAAGCTAAGTAGGAGAGAGAACAAGAGAAGATTTCTAGAAGAGCTGAAGAGAAGTTGTTATGTAAAGGTTGTGGTTGTGTGTAGATCAATTAAGATTTGAAGTTGCTACATGATTTAAGATTACAAATATCAAGGATAGAAAGATGATTATGAAGAAGAGAAAATTTAATTGTGAGAAGATCGAAGAAGGAGAAGGTGTGATTGTGTGAGGAAGATTAACTAGATCTGAAAATCAAAGAAAGAAATGTGATTATAGAGAAAATATGAGTAGATACGAGATTCAAACAATTGGTTCAACAATATTTTAATTAAAGGGCCTTATATTCAAATTTTAATTTTTATGAAAGGGGGATCTAATATGTTGAGCAAGTAAGTGCTTCTAGATTCGTCGGATTTGTGGCCACTAATAGGTTGGTGCTTGCAAATTGTGGAAGTTGGTTCTTCTAGCAAGTTAGTGCTTGCAAATAAAAGGGTTGGAGCTTCCTGTAGGTTGGTTCCTACATATTTTGATGTAATTTGGAGTTGGAGCTTGCATTTTACATCATAATCATAAATAATTTGTGATTTTCTCCCGTATGGGTTTCCACATAAACTTGTTGTGTAAAATCCTTATGTGATTGGTGCACTATTGTCTATTATACTATTTCTTAGTATGTTAAACTGGCTAAATAATTGTTGAAAGTGTCAAAATACTGATTCATCCCCCCCCCCCCCCCCCCCTTCTTAGCAATTTCACGATTTCCAATAGTTGGTATCAAAATCGACTCCTTTAGTAGCAGGCTAACAACTAAAAGGTAGATATGAAAATTCCCAATTTTTCCAACAAGGCCCCTATATTCACTAGATTGAAGTATGCATTTTGGAAGGTAAGAATGACAACTTACATAATGTATCTTGGTGCAAATCTCTGGGATATTGTGCATAATGGCTATAAAAATCCATATGTATTTCTTGACATAGATGATAAGCTTAAATTCACTTACAATTGTAAAGCAATGTATGCAATTCTAAGTGGTTTGCTTGAATCTGATTTTTTTAAATTCATGCACTGAAAAACATCCAAATAAATATGGTACAAGCTAATGACCTACTGTGAGGTGATGGTAAGGAAAAGAAAGCAAACTTCAAGTCTATAGAATGCAATTGAATCATCAAAGATTAATGAGGAAGAGGACATACCCAAATTCTTTCTTCGAGTGGATGAAATTGTTAACACCACAAGAGGATTTAATGATGCTATGAATGATTCCTTTGTATTTCAAAATCTGTTGAGATCTCTTCGTACTAGATTCAATGCCAAAGTATCATCCATTCAAGAGATGTAAGATATCAACACATTAACATTGAGTCAATTACATGGAACACTAATAACCTATGAAATGAGAACTTCAAGAGGTAGATTTCCTTCAAATTAAGCAGCCTTTTAAACTAATAAGAAGACTAAAGAATATCAAGAAGACTTGAGCTATGGATCAGAAGAAGAAGAGGCAAATTTTTCAAAAGATTGAAGGGAGGATCTGGAAACTACAAAGGTAAACTACTCTTCAAATGCTTTAACTATGGAAAATTAGGTTATCATGCCTCTAAATGTCCACGTAAGAAAGAAAATAATGAATATGATCTTATAGAGAAGGATAAATATAGGAAAGTAAAGAAGGAGAAAACTTAAAAAAGAAAAGTTTATATACCCAAGAAGGTAGCAATTCCTTAGAAGATGAAGATTAACATATCTTTGATGAAGAAAGGATGAAATAAGGAACGAATGAGTTCATGCTCATGACCTTATAAACTTTAGATGATGAACAAGTTGATTTTGATGAAGAAGAGTTTGAAGTAGATCTAGAAGGTGAATTGATTAGTTCCTTAGAAGAAATTCAAAGGCTCCAAAAAAATAATAAGAAGTAGAAAGAGGTGCTTGTTAAATTTTGAAAAGGATAACTCTGAATATTCATCACTTCTTCTATTGAAATTGGAGTGGGAAGAAGTAAAGAAATTGAAGGCACTCTATTGCAACAACTGAAATAGAAGAGAAAGAAGTGTGAAATATAGAGGAATGGGTAGTCTCCCTGAGAAAAAAATAGAAAATATAGAGGAACAACTGAACCAAAATATGAAGTTTATTAAAAGATCTAAAAAATTAGATGATATTATGAGTGTACAAATATCTTCCCTCATTAAGACTAGATTGGACCATGAAGGAGAGATAATCACACCAAAATATGAAAACAAAGAACCAATCAACTATGTTGAAGTAGTCAAAGTAAACAATAAAAAACAACAGAAATAAAAAGAAGAACATGGAAAAAAGGTAATTAGATACATTAATAAAAACTAGCTGAAATAAAGGAGTGAAAGTTATAGCCATTTGAACAACCAAAAATATCAAATGAGAAATCAACAAAGACCTTGTATTCCTCAAACATAAAGGCATCAAAGAATCAACAAACCATATCTTTAAAGGAAAATTGCTCCCAAGTACCAAAATATTTTCAATGGAACTATTATTCATGTACAAATTTTGGACACAAAGCTATAAATTGTAGAAAATATCTTGGAAATATTCATATAAGAAATAAATATTATCAGTCAAACAAAGATAGTATATTTGTAAATCCATGTAGAAATAATCTCAGGGAAAGCAACCCTTTTTCTCCTTTGTTTGATTTTTTGAATGTTATAACTATCATAACTATGAACATATAACAGTTGAGTGTAGAATCATAAATTCAAATCATCCCCTCATACTAAAAAAACACAAGAAGAACCCAAGATTTGGAATAAGAAAAAGGAAGAAAAAATTGAAGAATGTCGCATTGTCCTATATACCCAAAACCAAGGCAGCCATTGGTATGTGGACAATGGATGCTTTAAAAATATGATTGGTGATAGGAGAAAATTCTTGTCATTAAGAGAAGATAAGACATGAAGTGTTAATTTTGGAAATGATGCTCCAAGCAAGATCATGGGCGAAGGTACCATGAGGTTGGTAAATGGAAGAGGCAAGGCTCTGAACATTATTTTTCATGGATGGACTCAAACACAACTTGTTGAGTGTGATTCAAATGTGTGACCATAGGTATGATGTCACTTTTCATTCCAAAGGATGTGAAATAAAGACTATAAACATAGGGAAAGTAGTGACAAGAACTATAAAAACATCAAGTAAATTATACATATTAAATGAAGAAATTGAGAAATGATGTGTGGGGAAGTTTCATGAGAGATGGTTGTGGCACAAAAGTTTGGGACACTTGAAATTTGACGATATAGTGAAGCTTAGTAAAAAGGAAGTTGTAAAGGACTTGCCAAAAATATCCAAGCCAAACAATATAGTTTGTAATTCATGCCAAATTGGAAAGCAAGCTTGAGTGCCCTTCAAGACCTATAACACTCTCCTCCCATATTTACCCGAGCTAACTAGTCCATCGGGGTAAACATGTGTAACACCCACCTCCCACATTTGCCCAAGCTAACCGGTCCATTGGGGTAAACATGTGAAAAAGAGCTACTATAATGCTATTCAACTCCCATTGTACAATTAAGGAAGTGGAACCGACAAAACAAAACCAATCTGACCTTTCTTAGGAGCTATAGAACCTTCAGGAGACAAACACTTCCAGGTGCCTAATCCGTAATACAAATATTCATTTTGCTAAGCTAGACCCCCAGTCACTCCCATGACAAGTCATGCATGTGACTGAGACCCTTCGACCACTCCCATAGCAAAGAATGCATGCGACTATGGCCTTTTCTAGGAAGTTCTAGGCCAATGACCCCAGATTCTATGCCACTTTTTCAAGGCTAGGTCTGAGGCCTCTACCCACAACTTCATGAAACTTCCATAAATGATAAATAACAATGAATTAAATCTACTAATGCAAACATTGGTACAAGGACTTGAACTGAACCCTACTAGACATGACAGGCATTTTGTCAAACATATCACAAACATGTAATCTACAATTTGTTGGCTCACTAAGATGTCTTTTTACAGGCAATCTTAATACCTACATTAGTTTTCAACCCGAGGTATGTCTTTTTATCTCAAGAGTGTTAGCACAGTATATGCAGTGAATCTAGAGGTTATCTAATGATGAATCGTTGCAATCACTAATGGCTAATTCTTCAATTCAATACACACAATTCTAGAAAGAACTATCTATGGAAGAAATACTCTTAACACACTCTGTAATTCTATGCAACTTGTTTCGAAATCAATTGAAATTGAATGCAAATAAGAATTACACTTGGAATTGTTCAAATTAACTTAAGGCTAACGTACTCAATGAAGTAAAGAAACTATAACTACTAAACATCATTGTTAATCTATAACAACCCAAATCAACTTGCAATTCCCAATTGAATAGCAACAATAATTGAAAAGCAATTGGTAATTGAACAACAATCGGTAATTGAACATCAATTAGCGATAAAGGACTCCTAAATAGCAAACGATCTATATTGCAATCTATAGAAGTTGATCAGTCTTATCTCCAAGATCTATGATAACATCAATTCAAATGAACAACAATCTACTATTAACACTAATTCATTCATTCCAATCAAAGCGCTAGTTAAGTATGTCACACGACTTCACTCTAAATCTAATTGAACAATAGTATGAGTCAATATCATAGACCTTTACGATAGATGAAGTCACCAATGACTGAACATTAAATCAATAGCAAAGACTAAATATAAAAACTATAACACAAGGGAGCAGTATAACTTCTTGTGACTGGGCCCAAAGTCTCCAAAAGCCTCTGCTTAATAAGAACTCAGAATATGAAGATGTATCAAATGCAAACTTATTTCATTAATTGCAAGTAACAGTTTACAGAGTCACCGATATAACAATGTATATGTTTTCAAAAAGATTAATTATAGATTATCAAAGTCTGAACTGTATCTAATTGCCTTTTGGCCCTATATATAGCATAAAAGGGTAACTGGATAAAAGTGAATCCTGAGGATCAGGGGATCCTGAGGATTTCACAATACATAATTTGATCATGTGATAAAATATCATTTTTCAAGATGATCTCCTACTTCCTTGTCTGCCCAAGATGCTCTAGCTTTTCCCTTTTATGGCCTCGTGTTGTTCTGTCAACTAAACGACTTTTTCCCAATCCACATCTTTGCACACAAATATAGCAAAAAATCAGTTTCTTGTACTAGATTTGCCTATTCTATCACCAAATTCTTTCATCCAACTTTAGCCAATATTTTCCTCATTTTAATATATAAACGAAGATAATCGTATAAGGATGAATGGTAAATGAAGCATTTTACGAAGAGAAATCATACCTTTTTCTTGTCCCAACACACTCCCCAGCTTACCTTGTTGAACGTCCTTGTGAAAGCGAATAGCTTAGATGCAATTGAGTTAGGGAATAAGCAGGATATACTTCCTCCTTGTACTTCCTAAAACAATTTTTCTGCTCAAGGACAATGAAAGCCTGGGTTACCTCCTAATCCTTCAAGTTATAGTCACTACGGTATTGATTAGGAGGGTACCATATGATTGCAGTTTTGTAATGACATCCTATCCAATCTGGCCCCATCATTAAAATCATACTACTATATTTGTAGAAATGAAAAGAGGCGGCTTGGAAGTTTTGATACCCAAATGTCTCTTGGCTCCTCACAGTGTTACTGGAGACTTCCCACGTCTGCCTTGATGCAGACAAGGATTCTTCCTTAATGTCCTAGAAATATTCCTTTCCGACTTGAATAGTATCAGTATGGAGTGGCCCCAACTTGCCTACAACACTGGCTCACTGCATAAACTATTTATGCCTAACAAATAGGAGTAATGGTTGTGTATGCTCCCTCTAACCCATAGGTCAATTCCATACTCATGTTTTCTGAAAGTGTTGTGAGCCTTGGCCCACTTGAGCTGGTTGGTAGCAAATGAGAGGAATCCCTCAAATTGGATGTCTCCTATAAAAGGGCCAGGGTTGTTGTCTCTGTCATCTTCTCAATCAAAATTATGCATATAGAGTTCACAAAGAGGGCACTAAACCTTCTCATCATGCTCTCTGAAGCATTTGATAAAGTCAGGAGTGGTTTTGATCTCTACCAGTTTGCCAGCCTTATCGGCCTTGACTTTGAGCAGGAGGTATCTTTCCATGATAAATAAAGCATGATTTATGGCGGGGACTCGGTCAGATAGGGTGTCTAATTAAAGAGAACAGATGATCTCCATTTGCTCTCTAGATTTTTGCAATTGACCCTTTAATCTTTCAACCTTCTCTTGCTCGGCCTTATATTGAGCAAAGGTCTCATCTTCAGTCCTAGTAAGTGCTTCAAACTTCTTCCTTAACCCTTGATGTTCATGTAGAGGGACCATATTTTCCTTGTGTTGAGCTAGTTCTTGTTGAGCCATCAGTAGCTCATTTTTCAATTTTCTGATGTTGGCCTCTCTTACCAAGGGGGTGTAAAGGGGTGCCTCATCTGTTTGGGCCTCTCCATCCTAGGTCTCCTTAGGGTCTATCTGCACAGCAGCTTCAGCTGCTTCTTGAGTTATACAGTCAACTTGGACATCTTCTTCAACATCTGTTTGGACAATAGTATCCATAGTGGGGTGGTCCATTTGGGTTCCCTACGAAAAGATACAGGGGTCCTCAGTTTGCATGGCAGTGTCTTCTATCATAGCTAGCTCAGTATAGGTTTCTTTTAGACAGACCACAAGAAACTTTGTCTGAGTCTCAGCATCCTTCTTAGAACACTATTCTGTTTGCGTTCCTGCAGTTTCCATTTCCACTTTCAATTTCCTTGTTCTAGTTGCCTCTTTTAACCAATGTTTCAGTTGCCTGATTACTTGCTTCTGTTTTCTATACTTTCTTAGCATCTTTCTAAGCCTATATTTGTAGGACTTTTCTACTCTAGGGCCTTCATCTGACAATGGGTTAGCTGCGTTATCTTTTGCTCCCTGTACAGACTGTACTATGTCAACATCAGGATGTTCCCAATTGGAACTGTGTCTCCTAATGGAATGTCTCCTTCTAACTTGTTGTTATTATGTATTTTGTTTTCAAGAGATCCCAATGCAATGGTATCTCCTAAACAATTATCATTTGCGAGGTCTTCTCCTTGGTAGGCCTCGTTCGCAGGGGACTTCGAAAAGGGAGTATCACTTGGTTGATTACCATCTATTAGGTTTTCATCTTTAGGGTTTCCTTCTTCAGGGGGGTCCACTGGACCGTGCCCACTGTCTGAGTTTCTTCTTCATGTACCTCGGCTTCAAGGGGTGTTTCCATATAAGGAATTGACTCCCTCTATTCTTCCGTGGCATCAGTAAATGGCTGGGTTTTCTCATGACTAGGGCTGTCAACAAAGACCGATTGGTCAGGGGTACAATTCTATGTTTCAATGCTCCCTGGCTATTCTCTACCTTCGTCAAACATTCCCATGCTTCCCAATACCCTAGCCACTTCCTCCTCATAGTCTTACAAAGGAGGGTCTTGTAGACTAGGGGGAGGTGTGTGAGATGGTCTGACCTCCTTTGCTTGGATTGGGATGCACCACTGGGCTTTCACTTGCACAGAGTGCCTACACTTTGCTAATTCTAAGGGTGCAGAGGGATTCTTTCTCTTTAGTGTTCTCTTTGGGCCTAGGCTTCTTGGCCCTTGCTGCTCTGTTTCCGCATTTTCCAGGGGTGGAGCCAAGGTAGGATTTATGATACTGTCCCATGTTAATAGTTGCTAGGCCAATATATTTATGATAATTAATTTAATTAACCCATAATGGCTGACTACACTATGTGGGTCTTTGGCTGCCTTACCCGTTGGCCAACATCATGTAACAGGGAATTCAGATAAAATGGTAAATTAACTTAAATTTTTTGCTTTAAAATGGCTATAAGTTTCAATTGTCAGGGCTTTACCACATCATGTCGGCCGTCACAAGTGATGTATCTTTGGATGATGATTGCTAATTCTTGCCAAGTTGTTGTAACATTGACGGATGAATTCCTTTCCCTACTCGTACTAGCCACTCACTCGGGTCTTCGAATACTTCAATTGCGTTGTATAAAGGACGCGTTTATCTGTCCATTTCATCCCCTCTGCTAGAAGTCTAGTGACTTCGGCTAGGACTTCTTTAGAAACCATCATGCTTATAGCTTTTACCATTGTGCTACCGTTCTACAAATTTTGCAAATATTCCAGCGTTAGCTCCTCATGAAATCCCTGCAATTTATTTAAATACTGCAACTAGCCAACACGTTCAAGGATTTCACGAGCTTGATATGACACCATCAACACTAGAGGTTCACTCCAGATAACTCTTCCACCCATCGTTGCTGCACTTGAGGCTAATTCACCTATATACAATTGTCTTTTACCCCTTTAATTCAGAACAATAGAAATGTATGTTACAACAATTAACAGGGAAATGACGTTGTTTGGACAATTATTATCATTTCTAGTTAAGTCATTCATCCTCTTAGCCATACTTAACATAGGATCGTAAGTTCGCATGGCTGCCATAATGGTTGCCATTCTGCATCCAATCGGAATTTCCTGCTAATTATTACACATTCATTCTTATCATGTAGTTCATACTCCGGAGGTAATCCAAATGATTGTTACACAGTTATCCATAACTGTGATACGTGTCATGCATACACAGGCCCATCTCCCCCTGACGAGAAAAGTGTGTCCACGTCCTTTCAGCACGCGAAAAGCAAGAAAATATACTAATGTGAAATAAATGTTGGAAACCAATCTAAAAAAACATGGCACGTAAATCAGTAAAGCATTTAAGCAATATTTGTCGTTAGACGTGAATTGGCCAAATCAAATAAAAACAACAATTTTAATTCATTATGTCAAAGATCTTCACCGTGAGTAGCATTAATCACATCAGCATAATCGACAATATGTGTTTAATCACTGTCATTTAATGATTGGACGTATATAAAAATAATGAATATAGATTAAAGTCACCATGCTATTCGGCTTGTAAAAGTGCTACTCAAATGGAAATTCTCGTTAGAAATAAATCCATAGGTGATAAGAGCTAGATGACATATGGAAATATAAGATGATACTCCAATACCACAAGTAGAGCCATTGCTCCAGCAGGCGTTCATAGCCTCAGTAGGGTTTCTTTTTAACCCCCCCCAAATGAGCCATAGTCCTTATTACAGTTAATTGTTCTTTTCTCTGTCATAAAGAGACCACTATGCTGGCATGGTTACCAGATAGCCATAGTGCCACTCACCAAGGTGTAACAAAGTGATCAGGCTGGCTCATGATGAGACCCCCTGTTCTTTTGACATATTAATTATCAAGAAGGTCATTGCCTTGGTTTGGTAGCCAAATTGGAATGTCACCTATTACATCCTTATGATCATGGTAGGTTGGCTCGTGATAGACCCCCTATCCTTTTTAGACAATGTTTTAAGCATTTTGATATTTTATTTTTCTTTTGGAATTCTTATTGTAGAAAAAGGGAGGGTCATTTGCTCCTTAAGAGTCAGGGATGGTGTAAGAAGTAAAAAGATGCCAATGAAAGTGTTATACTCTATCCCCTTATCATTATATCAATGAGTTTTATCCATTTGGGAGTATAAACATAAGCTAGAATGGATTAAGAATAATGAATCATTTCATGATGTGTCCAAAAGAAAAGATGTTCAGGCAATCATTCTAAAGATACATCGTATTAGCTTATGAATAAATATAACCATCAAAAGGCTTGTAGAGGTCATAATGATATTATTATTTACGTTTTTCCTTAGAAGAGGCACAAATCAATTCAAATGGTGCTTATTTGCAATACAAAATAAGAAGAGAAAATGGCATAATGATCAAGAAAAAAAATGAGAAAAATTCACAATTTATCTTCTTAAAAGGTGTTGTTCAATCTGTTCAATCATTTGAATGGAAAAATAAAGATGGAAAATGAAAAGTGTTGTTCAATCGATTGAACAGCAATTGTTCAATCATTTGCACAGTGAAATTAATAAAAAACAAAAACTGTTGTTCAATCAATTGAACGGAAGTCATTCAAATGTTCGAACGGAAAAATCAAAATAAAAACGAAATTTGTTGTTCAATCAATTGAATGGCAGTCATTCAATTGTTTGAATAGTGAAAACAAATGAAAACAAATTGTGTTGTACAATCAATTGAACAGCAATCGTTCAATAATTCGAACAACGGAAATAAAAGAAAACGAATTGTGTTGTTCAATCAATTGAACGGAAACCGTTAAATAGTTCAAACATCGAAAATACAAAAAGAGAAAAAAAAGTGTCCAATTACTTGAACAGCAATCGTTCAATTGTTTGAACAACGAAAACAACAAAAAGGGAAAATGTGTTGTTCAATCAATGAATGGAAGGCATTCAATTGTTTGAACAACAAGACACAAAAAAAGAGGAAAATGTGTTGTTCAACCAATTGAACAAAAGTCATTTGATTGTTTGAACAACAAAAAACAAAAAGGGAAAATGTGTTGTTCAATCAATTGAATGGTAGAAGTTCAATTTGTTTGAAAAGCAATAACAAAAAGGGAAAATGTGTTGTTTAATCAATTGAATGACAGACATTCAAATGTTTGAACAAAAAAAAAAAAAAAAAAAAAAAGAAGAAAATGTGTTGTTCAATCAATTGAACAACAGACGTTCAATTGTTTGAACAACAAAACAAAGGAAGAATAAAATGTGTTGTTCAATCAATTGAACGATAGATGTTCAATTGCTTGAACAACAAAAACAAAACGAGGAAAATGAAACTAAGAAAAAAAAATCATATTTACATGGTAATTCCTACAAAAATATGTACATTATTTACAATTTCTCAAGAAATTTCATTTTTTTGAAGGAAAAGTTGTTGGGTTCTCATTTCCTGCAGCTAGAATTTGCATGGAGGGGTCCTCGTGTACCTGCTTGTAGAAAGACTCCTTGGTAAGCGGTTGATGATAGAGGCACACTTGATGCCCATTTACCTTAAAAGAATGGTCGGATCTATCTATGGTATTCAAGGTAAGAGTACCATTATTATGCACTTCTTGAATCTCATAAGGGCCGAGCCATCTTGTTTGAAACTTGCCCAGGAAGTCCTGGAATCTGGAATCATACAGAAGTGCCCAATCCCCTTTTTGAAACATTTTCTTCTTGATAAGGCTGTCATGCCATTTTTCCCTTTGTTGTTGGATTATTGCAGTTCCTTATCGAGCCTCATCTATTTCGTTAATCTACTGAAGACGCTTGGTTTGGGCTTCTGTTAAATCTAGCCCCACTTCCTAGGTCGTTCTTAGAGTCTTTATTTCGAATTCGATTGGAAAAATTTGTTCTTTACCAAACACAAGTTGGTATGGAGAGTATCCAATAGTATTCCTCCAAGTCGTACGATAGGCCCACAAGGCCTCTAGCAGTCTAGTAGCCGAATCTCATCGGTGTGTTGAGACTATCTTGGTCAGAATTGCTTCTATAACCTTATTGTTGCTTTTGACCTTCCCATTCGCATGTGGGTGATATGGAGAAGTGATCTTATGTGTAATATGATGGTTTCTAAGAGTGGCAGTAATCTTGTGCCCTGTGAATTGCTTTCCCCCATCTATGATCACTTCTCGCGATAATCCATACTACACAAATAGCCCAAAAAGGAAGTTAATCACTACTTCCTTTGTGGCTCTTGGTAAATCTATTGTTTCCACCCATTTTGTCACATAATCTGTTGCTACCAGTATGTAGGCCTTCTAATTGGATGGTGGATGGAATGGACCTATGAAGTCTAATGCCTAATGCTCGAAGGGCTCTATGACTAATTGGGGTTGCAGAGGCATTTCATCAGATTGGCCAGGCCAAGCCATCCTTTAGCCACTATCGCAGGCGTGGGCATATTTTTTAGCATCCTTAAAAATAGTGGGCCAATAATAGCGCATTTGTAATACCTTATGTCTTGTCCTTTGATCTGCGAAATGTTCCCCACGGGATTCATAATGGCAAGCCTTTAGAATGTCACAGATCTCATCCTAGCGGGTACATCTGCATATACACATGTCGGCCCCTGTATGAAAAAGATATCTGCCTGTCCCAGAGAACCGGGCACTGCGCTGAATAATCAATTTTCTTTCTCTTGTCGTCAAATGTTTAAGTAGCTTCCCTACTACCAGATAATTTTCCACATCTGCATACCATGGCATCTTAACTACCATGGGAAATAGGTGTTCATCTGGAAATTGGTCATCTACCGCTAGTGGGTCATTCACCTTTGGGATTCGAGATAGAAAATCACCGACTGGGTTTTCCTTCCCTGGATGATCTTTAATGGTAATGTCGAACTCTTGCAAAAGAAATAGCCACCGTGTTGCTAAACCATTTGTGATTGTTTTATTATCTAGATACCGAATGGCAAAATGATCAGTGTACAAAAAGACTTGGTAACCAATTATATAGTGTCTAAATTTTTTTATTGCATAAATAACAGCTAAGAATTCTTTTCCTGTCACTGTATAATTAAGCTCTGCAGGTGTGATATTTTTGCTAATATAATATATAGCATAATATTTCTTGTCCTCCTCCTGGTCGAGGACAGTGCCTATAGCTACATCTGATGCATCCATGGAGATGTGGAAAGGCAACTCCCAGTTTCGTCCACGTAATAACGATGTTGTCGAGACTATTTTCTTGAAAATTGCGAAAGCTTTGTCACACTTGTCAGACCAACTGAAATCAACATTTCTAGTTAGAGCATATAAGGGTGCAGCTACCTGTGAATTTTTTTTAGTAAACCTATGATAATACCCTGCATATCCCGGGAAGCTACGTACCTCTGTTTGAGTGCAGGGGATAGGCAGTAAAAGAATTACCTGTATTTTTGCTGGATCTACCTGTATTCATGTTACGGAGATATAATGTCCCAGGATCACACCCTTGGTCATCATCATGTGACACTTAACATTTCTTAAACATAACTTGGTATCAGTGCATCGTTCTAAGACCTTTTCTAACGTTTGTAATGCTTGATCAAAGTCATCCCCATATGGAGTAAATTCATCCATATATACCTCAAGTCCTTCATTTATTAGGTCAGCAAAGATGTTGAGTATAGCTCTCTGGAATGTGGTTGGGGCATTACACAAGCCAAACGGCAATACTCTGTATGCGAATGTGCCCTAGGGACAGGTGAAGGTTGTTTTATCCTAGTCTTCAAGGGCAATCTGAATTTTATTGTAACCACTGAAGTTGTCTAAAAAGGAGAAGAACTACTTCGCTGCCAACGTATCGAGGACCTGATCAATGAATGGGAGGGGGAAGTGATCTTTCTGTGTTGCCTTGTTCAGCTCCTGATAGTCTACACAAATATGCCACTTCCCATTTTTCTTAGGGATGACCAGCAATGGGGAGACCCATTTACTATTCGAGATAGGATAAATAAAATTTACATCCAATAGCTTCTGCAATTCCTCTTTCACGATATCCTTGAGGTGTGGGTTCAACCTCCATTGAGGCTACTGGATGGGTCGAGCATCCTTCTCTATATAAATGTGGTGTATACATAGTTGTGAGTCTATCCCTTTCTTATTAGGATAATCCCAAGCAAAAGCCCCTTTATTTTTTTGTAATACCTAGATAAGCTTTTGTTGTTGTTCACTATCCAGATTATCATTGATATTTAGAACTTTGCATGGCTCGATCTCAACGGGTTTGCTGTTATGAGCAATAGTTGTCTGAATATGTTGGTCATCTGTATCCTTTAGGGGATCTTCCATGGCTTCGTTATCAAGGATTTCTTTCAACTTTTGACATTGTACATTACTCACATTAGCCGGCTGATTTATAAAATTGTTGATAACATCGTCTTCAGTCTGATACTTAAATTTTAGTGCCTCTGCTACTGCGAGTGGTGAATGGAAGCTCTCTTCTAGGTACGCTGGTGGCTGCTTACATATTTTTACAATGGGCAAATTTGGCCTGGCAGGAGGATATAACACCAAATGTTTTACAGCATCCCCCTTTGTAATAGTCATGCTACCTTCTCGGTAGCCAATATATGCATCAATTTTTGCCAGCCAAGGTCAGCCTAGAATCAAAGGATGCCCATCCAACCTACTCCTTGGGTTTATAACCAAGAAATCTACTGGATATTCCCATGAGTCAACATAAACTATGATGTCTTGTAAAGTCCCTTCTGGTCTTACCACCGATCACTCAACAAGTTCTAATAAAGTGGTGATCAGTTACAGGGCTGTAATACCAAGTGCTTGACAAGTTTCTATTGTTAATATGTTAATGGCAACTCCTAGATCAACTAGTGTATTTGGAAAAGAGCGGCCATATATCTGAAATGTTACTATGGGGTTTCCAAGATCTTCATACTTTATTGTAGTTTCTTCTCCCAAGAGTAAATCGGATAAGGTCCCTATAACATGGATAGTGGGTGAGGTTTTTACCTTCCTCACGGACTTCCTTACACACAATTCTTTGATTGTTTTGGCATAGATGGGAATGTCTTGAATGGCCTTGAGGAGAGGGATCTTAATACACAAATTTTTTAGTTCCCTTAAAAGATCGAAATCAGGGTAGGCGATCGGTTTAGGCATTGTTAGTCTTTCATGGAATGAAGGAGAAGTGACTATAAGTTTTTCAGGGTCATCATGCTAATCTGTTTCTTCCCCTTGCTTTGGTTTAGTATTATTTACAGGCGGTGGAATATGTATATGTGATGGAACATATATAGGTGGAGTTACATTTTCAATTGAAGGTTGGTCCCTATTTTCCTCAAGGGTGATGATGCATCCTGAGCTCAATATAAGCTCATTACATTCTTTCTACTCAATCTCATTCTCTGGGTTTTCAATAATCTGTACCAACTGGACTGGTTTGTTATTCGGATTCGCATTCGGTTGAGCTGGTAACTGTGGTCATAGAAGAGGTTGACAATTCTGTTGTAATGTATAAGGAGCTGGAAATGCGGGTTGAGGATGAGGGCCTGTCCCCATAGGTACATTAGATATCCATAGAGGTTGCTGCCAATTTGTAGACCAATTTGAATTTTGAGAGGTGGAAGCAAGCCACTGGGATTGATAAGGATTGCCTTGCTAAACAGGAGTAAAAGGAGAATTCAGCCAGCCATTTCCTAGAAAAGATTGTGTTGGCCACGATGTCATAGGGAATGGCGGGCTATACCAATTTGGGTAGGGTGATTGGCCTTGTTAGGATTTCCCAAGGTTCTGTTGTTGATTAAGCTACAAGGAAGGAATGAATTGGGGTGCGTCTTGTGACATACATGTAGGTTTAGCTTGCCATTGTTGACGATGGTTCATCAGACATACCTATTTTGTTTCTTCCTCTACTTCTTTGAATACTGCTTTCAGCCAAGGTAATGATGAACATTATTTAGTGTCATGATCTTTAGTACAGATGGTGCACGTATGAACCATGTCTAATGGGCATTCCCATTGGTTGTGCTTCTTTGGACAACGTGGGCAAATGATGGCCAAATTTTGTTCTGCTAAAGTCTATTTTTGTTCAGCCTGTAGAATGTCCAGCTGTGTCGTAAGAGTGCCTAGGATGTCCATCTTAAAATATTCCAAGAGGTTACTAATCTCTATCCATGTTACATCTCCACTATGTGGTTTGCTTCCTCTACTCATGGTGTCTCAGCTACCTGCTCCTGTGCGTGTGCTTCCCCACGAACACCTGATACACAAACGAATAACTTCATCATAATCTTCCTGAGAAATATCTCCTTTTCCCATTAAGTTTAGAATTTCTACCCATTCCTCTTTCATTCCTTTAATTAAGATAGCTCTTAGGACTTCTTTTGGTAGGGCAATGTGTGGGACCTCGGCAAACTATAATTAAATCGTTCTACATATTATTCTAGTGTTTCATTATCTTTGCAGTCATCTTGAAAATCTCATCTTTTAGTTCCCTAGTTTTACAAAAGTCATGGTATCTTTTGGGGAAGGAGGTTTTCATTTCGTCCCAAGAATTGATGGTTCGCCCACGTAGACCCATAAACCATCTTAGAGCTACCCCTTTCAGAGTGGAAGGGAATAGTTTTAGCTTTTGTGGGTTTGTGGTATATTCATACCCTCTACAGAGGACATCAAACTCAAACAAGAAAGCATCAGGATCCTTGTGATCATCCCATGGAAGGTTGGGATGCTCTAGAGAGGAATAGCCTTCATAGGAGCATTGGCCACTTGGTCAACTATGGGGTACTCTAATGTTGAGGTTTGACCTTGGGGTGGCTAATCTTCCATTTGATCAAAGATGTGCCAATAATCTTCGAGGATTTCAAGGGGTGCTTCTGGAGTAAGAAGAGAGTAAGCAACCCGAGCTGGCTTTACAGCACTACCTAGAATTCAGATCTAAGGAGATCCTCATTCAGACAGTTGTGGTTCCGCTTTAGCAGCCCCACTAGTTTCTCCTTTTCCTTCTCTTAAGTTACAATATTTTCCCTCCTGTAGAGGATCAGAGTGTAAACTTATTGTAGCTTGAAGACTTTGTTCCGATCCTCCTAGTTGGCTTTGAATCTCAACGTAAGCTATAGATGTTGAGTTTGTTGCTTAAGGGATAATAGTAGAACTTTTTCCAGGTATAGCTTTGTTATCGGGAAATCCAGTGCCCACTCGGAGCTGCTAGTCCCACTAAGACTGGTAGCTATCTTAGAAATAAACAAACTAAAACTACTTTCGCTTTCCTCTATGAGAAGTAGATAAGAGGGGAACAAAGGACACCAACCTCAGTCTTGCGCTTGGTTCCTTGCTTGGTACCCTCCTTTCTGATAGATCTTTGTTGCTTCTTCTTCATCTACCCAGCTTCAAAGATCACCTGTGGAATCAAAGCAGCATAATACTATCGAAGAACAGAGATCTACAATCATAAGCAATACAAGACCAAATATGTATTGAGCACACAAATGCATATATCATCAAACATACAAGAATGTGGAGGAAAACTTGAATAGCTTTATTAATATAAAGAACAGCAAAGAGGATTACAACCAATTTTTCTGACCCAGCATCATCCTCCAGCATGAAAGCCCTTCTTCACCTCTTGTAAAGCTTAGATCACCCAACACTATGATGTTGCACCAGGAAACCAATAGCACTTCCTTACAAGATACAAGGTTCCAACCTCTAGATCTCTCTGATGAGGGATCCATATATAGATGATTGCAGGGGGGTGAGTCAGCTTTTGGGATTTTGATTAGTGTCCTCTCTCTGATAGTTCTTGATTCCAC
>APFE031526497.1:23854-35281 GCA_000404065.3 Pinus taeda | reverse complement strand
ATAAACAGATGGCTGCATCCATACTGTGTCCACATGTGTCTATACTTATGATGTGTTACAATATCATTCCTATATCAGAGCAGTAGTTAGTTTTCTAGTCAGTTTTCAGTCTCTTAGTCAGTTTCTATCTGAGTATGAGAATTCCTACCTTAGTGATGATATGATCTCATATATATATTTTGCATTGAATGTTTTTACAGGTTCCAACTGGGCTCTCCGCGAGATGATCCTTGAAATGATAAAGTACTTCACTCTTCCTAAATGATAAATGAAATCCTCATCTACAATAGACTTCGCACTTTAGGGGGCAATCTGTTACACAAAATATCATCACCATGACTATTTGCAGTCAGTATGGGTCTATCATCACTTATAATGGCCTCCTAAGCAAGTCTCAGACCTTAGCTCTTCATGTCAAGCTTTGCAAATGAGAGAAAGACATTGAAAATCAATAAAACTCTGGTTCCACACTTTCTCTCATTTTTGCCTGCGGGCCCGCACTCTTTGTTCATATTACCTGCGTATCTGCACGCTCTGTTTGTAAAGGGGTGGGTGCGTACTTCTGTAAAAGTCAAAAAGGCGCAAGTTTATTCTAAAAATCTCACTTTGGGTTAATTCTAGATGTTTCTAGAAGGAATTTTGACGTGGATTGTTCGCTCCAAGGTGGTTCATGCATCCCAAAAGAGAAGGAGCTAATCCCTTGTTAGGAGGAGCTATCCCTTTGAAGGAGGATTCTATCCCTTTGAAGGAGGACCTAGTAACTTCCCTCCATTGCACTATAAATTGAGGGATTGGGTTAGTGGCTAGGGAGGTTAGAAGCTGAACATTTTTTAGGGTAAATGCTGGTGAAATCAAGACTTCCTATTTGAGCTTAAGAGGAGAGATCACATACCTTTTTGGCTTCATTGGGGAGTGAGTGAAGCTTGCCAAAGTAGAGGAGACTTCTTGTTGGACCCTGGGAGGAGCTTGTACAGCGTCAAGGCAAAGGTTGTAAAGTTCTTCTTCTTTTGAATTAATACAATCAGACTCTTTTTTCTCAACAAGTATCTCATGTTATTTGTTTCATGGACTCCTTGACTTTCATGTTAAATATGTTTCATAATATTGGTTTTTCAGGTGCTATTTAATCGTTTGCCTTGTTTGTGTTTGTAGGTTCACGACAGAGGAATTCATTTGGATCAAAGAAGCGAGGGCATCCCCAAACTTGCGTTGGACATAAGGTAGGCCTTAAACACACTTGTTCGTCATTATTTATAAAAGAACATTTAGAGAAAGATAGTGTCTGGTTGGTTTGCTTGTCATTAGGTCTTCTTTAGATTCTAGGAAGGTCTATCTTGTCTGCAAGATCGACTCATTCCGCGTGACAAGAAGAAAGGGAAGGAGAAGAAGAAGAAGACATCAGTTAAGCAAGGGCCCAACCATGAATCATTTGGTGAAAATCCGCACACTAAATCTCCCAGATTTCCTTGCATAATTTGTAGGGAAAACTATTTTCATCGAGAATTTCCATGCATCCCTCAAATCTTGAGAGAATGTTCCCCCCGTTCGCACCATCCGATGTCATCAACCTCTGGTGATCATGTTGAAAACACACCATCAACTAGTAATAATTAAGTTCATGGACAGAAAGGAAAGGTCAAAATTCCATGTAAACTATGTGAAGGGGACCATAGCCTTCCCCGTTGTCCCTTTTTGGATGAGGCCAAGAGAGTCTTGCATAACCATCCTGCTTCACCACAGTGACTTCCACCTGGATACAAGAAACTCTCACCAAGTCCTTTACTAGTTGAAAATCTAACTGACATAACACAATCGTTAGTCGAAACACCTATCATTAAGAGTGAATCTTTTGAGTCCATATCGGACCAAATTCAGCAGGTCGAGATGGTATTCAACCCAGTTTTACCTTCAGAAGGTCCACCTTCAGATGATACCATCCCTAAAGAGAATGAGAATGATACCGTTCAAATTCTTTTGTTACTTCAGAGTCCGATGAACTTGGGGGCGATCCGCCAGTTCCTTCACAACAGGAAGAGAATCCCCTAGCTCTTGCTACTCAAGGGATTAATTCAACTGTTTATTCGGTACCCCCTCCAAGCAGTCTAGTCACTTCATTTGATTGGAATCGACTAGCAAGATCCTACCTTCCTTATACTGGACCATTCCAGATCATAGTAGAAGTTTATAAAATGATCCTGTCTGGCACTATCATAGATGAAGGGGAATCAGTGAGTATCGTTTCCTCAACTACTTGGAAAGTTCTTGGTTCACCATCACTTATGCCTGATACACAAAATTTGTCAGGCTTTAACAAAGGAACTAGTCGACCATTAGGGATCCTTCCTAAGTTACCGATTACTTTGAGAAGGAAAACTGTTCACTTGAACATGATGGTAGTCCAAGGATTGTTAGATTACAATCTACTCCTTGGGTGTGACTATGTTTACAATATGGAAGCTATTGTCTCAACACTCTTTTGAGTGATGGGTTCCCCATATGAAGGCAAAATTTTCTAGCTTGTTGACCAGCTTTCATTTCCTAGTTCAAACACACCTCCAAGTCAAACATCATCCCTAAATGGTCTGTTTTTTTCAAGAGTGTCTCTTCAACCTTCATTCCATCCACCCAATTACCGCGAGTAGCTTGGTGAATGTAACGAAGATTAGGGGGCATGCACCCTGGTCTACTTAAGCGGGGCAACCCAGCTGAAAAGATAGGTTTCCCTATAGGTTATGTGATTGGAAGTGTTATCTCACACCATTCATCTTTGTCTATTTGATAGACAAAGCCAAGGAAGTTTTTGTTAGCTTCGCTGACAAAAGCAATCCTCCTTAACCACAGTGATTTCCATATGGTTAGTTGGAGACTTTCCTTTTCTCAATGTCTAGGGGCATGCAAACCTTTTTATGCAAGCTAAAAATGACAAATTTCATTTTTTTAGCTTTTTAACTTTTTAGTTTTTTAGATTTTTAGCTTTTTAAATTTGAACTTCTTAGGTTAGGTGATTGGTCCAACACACCATTCACCTTTTCCTACTCTGTGGACGAAGCAAAGGAAGTGCTTTGTCTAAACTGCTGATGAAACCATCCTACCTAACCTCAGTAGTTCCTTAGCTTTTTAGTTTTTCTAGCTTTTTATATTGTTAGTTTTGTCGTTTCTAGCTCACATAAAAAGAAACTGAGCATATGATTATCCCAAGGTTCAAGCTCATTAAAAAATGAACTAGGCTATGAGCAATGTTGTCATATGGTTCAAGCTTGTTAAAGAATAAACCTACCACCCTAAACAATGTTAACGCAAGGTTCAAGCTTGTTAAAAAATAAACCCGCTACTGAGCATATGTTCCCCCATAGTTCAAGCTTATTAAAAAATGAACCCACCTTCAGTAAATAACCTTTGTGATTACCATAATATCAGTCTTTCAAACCTTGGTTGTGTTCTTATCATCACCTCCATTCTTTTGGCCGATCATATGCTTCCACTTGATTTTTTACCTTTTTGAGGAATAGTTGTGGCGAGTGGTCCTAATAGCCACCCTCTTCACATCATCATGTTTTGAGAAGTTCCAAGATTACTCAAAACCAGTTACTAGCCTAAACACCACTCGTTCCTCAAAAAAATGAGTCTCCTTTAAACTCTTTTCAAACTCGTTAAATATGAAAAGATTGTTGAGTTATTGGCCTTTCCAACTTGCTAAAGTGATTTCAAGTGCCATCCCTCTTGTATATTTTAATCTTTTTTTAGACTTGAGGGATTTTCATGAAAAAGTTCGAGCGCTTGTCTTTTTGGCTCGATAAAGTTATCGAAAAATCATCCCTTTCGTATCATTTTATCCTTTGTCGGACTTAAGGGATTATGCTAAAAAAATAACTAATGGATTTTCCTTTTCATCCCTTTCCAAACTCTCTAAACATGAAAAGGACCGAGTTATCCTTGTTGTTAAACTCGTTAAAACAATAGCGACAAACGTTTCCACCTAGACAAGAACGAATTTCACTGTCGCTAGGCTCACTAAAACATAGGACAGGTTTTCCCGAAGGGAAAATTTTAGAACAAGCATATGTTATCCTCCTCAAGCTTGACAAAAATAATGAGGTACTGGTGTTATCGGGAAATCTAGTGTCCATTCAAAGCTGCTAGTCCCACTAAGACGGGTAGCTATCTTAAAAATAAACAAACTAAAGTTACTTGCGTTTTCCTTTATGAGAAGTAGATTGGAGAGAAGCAGAGAGTACCAACCTCAGTCTTTCACTTGGATCCTTGCTTATTTCCTCTCCCCTCTGATAGATCTTTGCCACTCCTCCCTTGCTTTCCCTGCTTCAAAGAGCACCTGTAAAGTTAAAGCAGCATAGTACCATCAAAGTACAGAGATCTACAATCATAAACAATATAGGAACAGATATATATTGACCACACAAATGCGTATATCAACTCAGACATACAAGAATGTGGAGGAAAACTCAAATAACTTTATTGATAGAAAGAGTAGAAGAGAGGATTACAACCCATTGATCTGACCCAGCATCATCCTCCAGCATGAAAGCCCTTCTTCACCTCATGAAAAGCTTAGATCACCCAACACTATGATGTTTCACAAAGAAACCAACAACACTTCTTTACAAAATACAAGATTCCAGCCTCTAGATCTCTGAGATGAGGGATCCATATATAGATGTTTATAGGTGGGTGAGTTAGCTTCTAGGATTTTGATTAGTGTCATTCCTCTGATAGTTCTCAATTCCACTTGGAGATTTCATGATCTCTTACTCATCCCTGGGTAAGTTCAGAGAGGCAATTGTCAGAGGAGAAGTTTCTAGAAGATTCCATGATCATCCACCTTGCAAACTGTCTTTGCCATTTGTCTACTCTCGCCCATCACACCCTACAGAAGGGATTTTCAATATGCATCTCACTTTTTGCATGTGGCAGGTGAGATGCATCGCACCCTTAGCACTGAACAGTTTGTATGGTCTAGTTTTGACCAGTTCTGAGCAGTTTTTCATGGAGAACTTCTGGGAGATGATGTAATCAGCTGACCTTGTTCCTTTAGGGTGTGAAACAACACTTTTAGGGACTCATAAGCCCTTTGTTTATAGACATATGTGATTGGGGTTTTAGTGTCCAAATATTTCTATAACAGTTGCCCCCTAAAGCATGAGGTCGTAAATATTTTTTATGTTGCGTGAAATGCTTTATCATGAGGATCCGAGGTTTTTTGAACTGGAAGGTGACCTTTAATAAGATAAAATACAATAAATTATCTTCATAATATTTTCATGATCTAGCTAAGGCAGGCATTCCCATGCTCAGCTTTATAAATTCATTCTCATGTACATAGGACATACAACTGTCTGTGTGGTAGACTGATGATTCTGGTAGAGCCATCACCCTTTGGCTTGGATGGTTATATGTGCAGCAATGATGTACATTTGATGTCTTTATTTTCCCAAATATATCACAGCCCGGATGGATGAAACTAGATCCGGGGTCTTTAAACTCGTTCAATCTTTGCCCGAAGTACAAGTCGATCCATGTGAAAATATGTTTTAGAGTCAAACATGGAAAGACATCACCTGATTACTAGCCAATGATGTAAGTTCTTAATAGGCGCAAGAGGAATCACCGATAATGATAATGACCCTCAACGTACGATAGTACTATTCACGTGGTGTGAAAATGGGACTTTGCATCGAACACCACATAAAATCTTTTGGTCAAAGACCATTGATGTAAACCTGTCACCAGAAGTGAGAAGCTTTCCATTGAGGAATGCAAGCTTTAAAGTACTGAAAGGGTTGTTCCTAGGTTGACTTCTTGGATAATGAGCTAATGTTGACAAGAAGTGACCCGTCATAGGAGGGCATTAATGAATCCCACATCTACAACACAGAATGAAGAAAATGATTTTGTGGAGGTGAAAACGATTTGATGATACAGGTTTCAGGGTGGCGATCATGAAAGAATGAAGCGTGAAGGTATTGCAGTGGATGAGACATAAGTTGGATTAGTGAATTCTCTGAGTGACTTCTTTTGAACATATCAGTGACATTGAAATGGATTGGTAGCGTTAACCCAAAAATAGGATGGTACGGTGGACCAATGGTAATATGACCAGTGAACAAAATAACCCAACCCGACTCACTCATGGTGATGGAGTGAAAGTGTCATGTTCAAGAGCGACTTGCTACCAATAAAGTTTTTTCAAGTTTTCTTCCCAATTTTTCCCCAATCATTTCTAACCAATACCTCTTTATTTTTGTCAAGCTTGAGGAGGATAACATATGCTTGTTCTATAATTTTCCCTTCGGGCAAACCCGCCGCTATGTTTTAACGAGCCTAGTGACAGTGAAACTCGTTCTTGTCTGCATGGACAAGTTTATTGCTATTGGTTTTAACCAGTTTAATGAAAAAGATAACTCGGTCCTTTTTCAATTTAGAGAGTCTATAAAGGGACGGAAAGAAAACTCCGGGATTCCTTCTTCGTCATGTAATCCCTTAAGTCTGAAAAAGTATAAAACAATATAAAAGGGATGACTTTTCGATAGTTTTAACGAGCCAAACAAGACAAGCACTCGATATTTTTGTGTAATGATCCCTCATGCCCAAAAATATTAAAATCTAGAGGATGGATAGCACTTCCGATCATTTTAACAAGCTAGAGAGGAAAATTGCTCGGCAATCTTTTCATATTTTACAAGTCATATGAAAAGAGCTTAAAGGAGACTCGTTTTTTTAGGAACAAGTGATATTTTTGGGTAGCAGCTAATTCCAGGTAAGGTTTGGAACTTTCCAACCATGGCAGTGTAAAGAAGATGGCTAATAGAATCACTCGTCGCAGTTGTTACTCAAAAGGGGTAAACAATCAAATGGAGGCATATGATTAGCTAAACTGGAGTGAAGGTGATGGTAAGAACATGACCAAGGCTCAAAAGCTGATGATAATGCGATCGCAATGGTTATTTACTAAAGGTCGGTTTATTTTTTAATGAGCTTAAACTCTGGTGGAACATATGCTCATTGATAGGTTTATTTTTTAACGAGCTTGAACTTCGTGTAAAACTGCTTGTGCCAGTCGTATAATAAAGATGTCTCATCGATAGGTTCATTTTTTAGGGAGCTTGCTCCATTCGAAACTTTGCTCCGAAGCCTTCCGTTATGCAAGCTAGGAATGACAAACTATTGTCCTAGGGGTTAAAGAACTATTGAACTTAGGTATGATAGCTTCTCGGTGGGAAACATCTCCTTTACTTTGTCGGTGCCATTTGGCCGTTGCAAAGGTGAATGGTTGATCAGACCAATCACCTAACTTAAGCAGTTGAAGTCAGTAAGAACTATGGGGTTAGCGTTACACTGGTCACTTTTTACTTGCGTACAAAAGGTTTGCATGCCCCCAGGTATATCGAAGTAGAGCTTCCAGGTTACCCTTCAATTTGTAGACAAAACATTTGCTCTGTCGGGAAAGGCCTACCTTGTGACGGACAAAGTAGAGTTTCCAGTTTACCCTTCAATTTGCAGACAAAACACTTTCTCTATTGGGAAAGGCATATATTTTGACGGAGGTATCTTATTCCAGTATAATCCCATTTTCCTAAATGGATAGGTGTGTTAGACTAGTCATATATCCTCTGCGGAAACCTACCATATACCTGAAGTTTTCCTGCCGAAGAAGACTAGGGTGCATGCCCCCTGGGTTTTAGTCACAATCACCGAATTACTCGTGTTCATCAAATGGATGGACTGGAGATTGATGAGACATTCCTTGCGTGAAAATACCAATTAGGGATGGCATTTGACTATTAGCTATGTGTGAGTCGGGGAATGAAAGCTGGTCTACGAGCTCGACCACTCTGCCTTCATGCGGAAAACACATCACTGGAAAGAGTGAGGAGATAATGGCTCCCATGCTATAAATGTAGTCATGTCCAAGGAGTAGATTGTAATCTAAAGTTCCTTGGACTACCATTACATTCAGGTAGACGGTTTTCCTTCTCAAAGTTATGGGCAAACTTGGAAGGATCCCTAACGGTCAACTGGTTCCTTTGTCGAAGCCTATCAAATTTCACATCTCAGGTAGAAGTGATGGTGAACCAAGTGCTTTCTAAGCAGTTGAGGAAAGGATACTCACAGAAGCCCCTTCATCTACCATGGTACCAACCATGACCATTCTATAAGCTTGTGAAATAATTCGGAATGGTACATTAGACGGTAGACGGGGTCTGCCTAGTAGATTCCAGTCGAAGGAAATGACTAGGTTGCTTGGAGGCAGGACCGAATAAATAGCCGAATACGACTCCAACGAGCTTCATTCCTGCGGTAAAGAAATGGGTAGGTTTCCCCCTTATTCATTAGAGTCTGTGTTTACGAAGGGAATTTGAACAATGTCATTCTCATTCTCCTTGGTGATTGTATCATTTGAAGATGGACCTTCTGAAGACAAAACTAGGTCGACTGTCATCTTGACCTATTGACTTTGGTCTGGTGTGGACTCAAAGGGTTTATCTTCAATGATAGATGCTTTGACCAACCACAAGGGTGTGTCAGATAGATTTGCAACTAGCGATGGACTCAACAAGAGTTTCTTGTATCTAGGAGGAAGCCGTAGCGGTGAAGCAGGACGGTTATCCAAGACTATTTTAGCTTCATCTAGGAAGGGACAACAGTGGATGGCATGATTGCCTTCACACAGTCTACAAGGAATTTTAGATCTTCCTTTTTGTCCAGTGACTTCATTTTCATTAGTTGATGGTGTACTTTCAACATGATCGTCAGAAGTTGAGGACACTGAATTGTGCAAGCAGGGTGACCAGTCCCTTAAGATCCGTGGGATGCAAGGACAATCTCAATGATAGTGGTCCCTTTTGCGAATGACACATGGAGACTTAGGTTTGGATTGTGCAGTGTGTGGATTTTCACTAGACGATGCATGGTTGCCCCTTTTGGTCATTGGCTCCTTCTTCTTCTCCTTCCCTTTCTTCTCCTTCTCAGCTACTTAGTTTTAGTTTTTTCAACTTTACCAAGTGAAGAGGAAGGAGGAGAGGAAGAAACAAATGAAGTAGAAGGTTGGGGGGTAACTTTAGTATAATCTAGTTGCTGATTTTATTGCTCAGGAATCACGATGCTTTGAATGACAGAAGTCGAGAAGAGCCATACTGGCAGGCCAATTGTCAGTCTTGGAAGAGACAATGTGGCCATATGAGGTGCAGCAACATCTCCCCAAGAGGAGAAAGGACTAGGATTTCCCCCAAGGGGAAATCCTTGGTTGGTGGACTCCATTTTCTCAACCTAAGATTAACGAGGGAACAGTGAGGTTATTCTGATTAAAATAAAGTTTATGACACTTTGACACAACTTTCTTTTTCAATTTTTAACAGTTGAGAAAAAGCTAAAGATGAATCTAGTCGCCTTCAATTTTTAATGAGCTTGAAGTGACAAGTGCTCAGATGGACCTTTTCCTTTAAGGAGTCTGAAAAGGAATGAAAGAGACTACTATAGAAATCTAGACAGAGGGATTACCAAACCAATTGCAAAACTGCAGAATACTTTTTACGATACAGTAGTCAATCTTCCTGAATGTTGTGTTCAGTGCATTGCGATCGATAGGGCGGCAGACATGGTTTCCTAAGGATAAAAGATATAGCCTATTGTGGTCTCCCAATATATACTCGACGGTACATGGGAACACAAGTCCATATTGGCACTTGCCGTCTCAAAGAGGAGGAATCACCCAACAAGCAATGAAAGCGATAGTTACCAGGCTTTACGACGTCGGAATACGTCTCTAGCCTAGACTTCTAAATGTTGTGCGTTAGGTTCCAAAGCATTTTTGTGTTCATTGAATTCATTTTACAGTTGATCTTGCTTAATAATTTTCCTTTTAGGTTCACCACGTGATGTAGATATATAATTCCTAAAATGCAATCTAAGATGATAAACAATCGTTTAATATTCTTTTGCAATGAAAATCCTAGCTACTAAGGAAAGAGAATGAGGTTCTTTCAACATAGAGCACGGAGCACACACTATATGCACTGTCCTAAATCAAATCAACAAGTAGTCTAAATGTAAATGCACATGCATGTATTTGTTTTCAGCCTTCTTAATGTGTGAATGACAAGAACAATGCTAAGTACAAATTTGAATTATCTTTTCAAAGCGAAAATACTAACAAATTTCTCTTCAAAATGAAAGGAAGATAACGACAACACTTTGCAATTTCGAATTGAAAATTGTTTTTAACACTTGAAAAACTACTAATTCAAATCAATTACAAGAGTAACAGTATAATCGTCCATCAAGAACAATATGATTCTCTTCTATGACTGAAAACGACACTTGTGACACTTCCAAATCAAGAAACGACAATCTGATTACGCTACTTCTTTGTAAAAGAGTACTGAAAATGGGGCACAATACATAAAAACATTTACAGTTCTTTGCACAATGGAGGTGGAATGATGAAAAGGAAGGGGTTTTCCACAGTGGTATACTAATCACAGACAACAAAACTCCTGAATAGATTTGAAGAGAGTGAAGAAAAACCAAAGTCTGAAGGCAAAATTAACCTTTTTTGACCATCGCACCTGTTACACAAGGAATCCAGTATGCATCCCACCTACTGCACATGGGAGGTACGATGCATACATACTTTCTTGAAGAAAGGGTGCAATGGTACCAGTGCGAGACTTTTACTTGGTCTTTTGTCACAATTTATAGTTCAGTTCAGGGATTTAGGCCGAGCAAGTGATGTTCAGTAAATATAAATCATAGGTGCTAATCTAGTGAGGTTACTAGAGCCACCACTAGGGCAATTAGAAGGTTTGCAAATCGATCGTTCAGTTTATAGACAAAACCCAGAGATAGACTGAAGCAGCATTGATCTACTTTGCACTTGCATAGCAAATGCAGTTCAAAGGCTAGCTGGCTTGACTTCAGGCTCCGTCTGTAAGTTTATAAAACAAACAAATATAGACAAGCAAACAATCTATTCGTTCCCCAGCGGAGTACCCATTTTGTTATCGGTAAATCTAGTGTCCACTCGAAGCTACTAGTCCCACTAAGATTGGTAGCTATCTTAGAAACAAACAAACTAAAACTACTTTCGCTTTCCTTTATGAGAAGTAGATAAGAGGAGAACAAAGGACACCAACCTCAGTCTTACACTTGGTTCCTTGTTTATTTCTTCTCCCTTTTGACAGATCTTTGCTACTCCTCTTTGGTCTGCCCAGCTTCAAAGAGCACCTGTGGAATCAAAGCAGAATAATACTATCGAAGAACAAAGATCTACAGTCATAAGCAATACAGGACCATATATGTATTGGCCACACAAATGCATATATCATCAAACATACAAGAATGTGGAGGAAAACTTGAATAGCTTTATTAATATCAAGAATAGCAAAGAGGATTACAGCCAATTGTTCTGACCCA
>APFE031526497.1:0-23608 GCA_000404065.3 Pinus taeda | reverse complement strand
AGCTTTTGGGATTTTTATTAGTGTCCTCTCTCTGATAGTTCTTGATTCCACTTGGAGATTGATGATCTCTTACTCATCCCTGGGCGAATTCAGAGAGGCAAGTGTCATAAGAGAAGTTTCTGGAAGATTCCATGATCCTCCACCTTGTAAATTGTCTCTGCCATTTGTCCATTCTCCCCCATCGCACCCTACAGAAGGGCTTTCCAGTATGCATCGCACCCTTTACACTGAACAGGTGAGATGCATCGCACCCTTTGCATTGGGCATTCTGTATGGTCCAGTTTTGACCAATTCTGAGCAGTTTTCTGTGGAGAACTTCTGGGAGATGATGTAATCAGCTGACCTTGTTCTTTTAGGGTGTGAAGCAACACTTTTAGGGACTTACGAGCCATTTTTTTATGGACATTTATGATTGGGGTTGTAGTGCCCAAAAATGTCTATAACAAGCTTGGAATCCTACTAATGCTTGAGACTCTACTCTTCTTACAATTTCATCTATAAAGGTCATTCTCCCAAGGTTCACCGATCCTTTGGGTTTTTTGGGTTTTGGTGGAGGATTCTGCTCTTTTTCTATTTTTCTATTTCTATTCATTCATAAAAACAAATTCCTATTTAACCTCTAAGGTTTTAATGTAAAGCAGCCACGTAAGTAAGCACTTTACTTGCTAGGTACATAGGTTCTTACCTTCTGTTTTTAAAACCCAATTCTTCCACAACAAAAATAAAAATAATCACTTGAAACACCCTCCCCAACAACTTGCGCCAAAATTTTGGCTCACTCAGATGTCATTTTACAGGCAATGTTAATCCCTACATTAGTTGTCAACCCGAGGTAAGTCTTTTTATCTCAAGTGTTAGCACAATATATGCAGTGAATCTAGATGTTATCTAATGATGAATCATTGCAATCACTAATGGCTAATTCTTCAATTCAATTCACACAATTGTAGAAAGAACTATCTATGGAAGAAATACTCTTAACACACTCTGTAATTCTATGCAACTTGTTTCAAAATCAATTGAAACTGAATGCAAATAAGAATTACACTTGGAATTGTTCAAATTAACTTAAGGCTAACGTACTTAATGAAGTAAAGAAACTATAACTACTAAACATCACTGTTAATCTATAACAACCCAAATCAACTTGCAATTCCCAATTGAACAACAACAATAATTGAAAAGCAATTGGTAATTGAACAACAATCGGTAATTGAACATCAATTAGCGATAAAGGATTCCTAAATAGCAAACGATCTATATTGCAATCTATAGAAGTTAATCAGTCTTATCTCCAAGATCTATGATAACATCAATTCAAATGAACAACAATCTACTATTAACACTAATTCATTCATTCCAATCAAAGCGCTACTTAAGTATGTCACACGGCTTCACTCTAAATCTAATTGAACAACAGTATGAGTCAATATCACAGACCTTTATGATAAATGAAGTAACCAATGACTCAACATTAAATCAATAGAAAAGACTAAATATAAAAACTATAACACAAGGGAGTAGTAGAACTTCTTATGACTGGGCCCAAAGTCGCCAGAAGCCTCTGCTTAATAAGAACTCAAAATATGAAGATGTATCAAACGCAACCTTCTTTCATTAATTACAAGTAATAGCTTACAAAGTCACTGATATAACAACATACATGTTTTCAAAAAGAATAATTACAGATTATCAAAGTCTGAACTGTATCTAATTGCCTTTCGGCCCAGTATATAACATAAAAGAGTATCTGGATAAAAGCGAATCCTCAAGATCAAGGGATCTTGAGCATTTCACAATACATAATCTGATCATGTGATAAAATAACATTATTCAAGCTGATCTCCCGCTTCCTTGTTTGCCCAAGACGTTGTAGCTTTTCCCTTTTATGGCCTCGTGTTGTTCTGTCAATTGAACGGCTTTTGCCAAGTCCGCATCTCTACACACAAAGATAGCAAACAATCAGTTTCTTGTATTAGATTTGCCTATTTTATCCCCAAATGCTTTCATCCAACTTTAGCCAACATTTTCCTCATTTTGATATATAAACGGAGATAATCATATAAGGATGAATGGTAAATGAATAATTTTACGAAGAGAAATCATACCTTTTTCCTGTCCCAACACAAGTCATAGCCATAGATTTGAGCATAGGGGTCTCATACTTATTTAAGAATCTTCAAGAAGAATTGATGCCTTATCACAATAGTTGCATTATCATCTATTAGGTAATATATTTATTCATATTTCTTGTACTAATCAAATCTTGATGAGATCCAAAACCAAATTCTGTTATGAACCAAGCTTATAACTAGCAAAATAACAAGGGTAGAATGGCCATAAAAACATCCTATTAGAAAGTAAATTTACACATGAAATATCAAAGGAAAAGGAGTTCTTGTTAATGTATGCATAATACAACCAAGTTAGCGACTTCCACGAACCACCCGATCAAGCATGAATGTGGGACTTACAACAAAACTAATTGAGGCTTCCTCGGGCTTTACCATATATCCACCAAGGTATTTCTAGACCCGAAACCCTCATTAGTACAACTAGGGTTTACCGTAATCCCACCGGATCACTAGGCCCTAAACAAGCATGGATTCCTCCATGAGGAATTTGTCCCTCTCCACCTGTCGTCTTTACCATGTATCCTTCCATTACCAGTCAATCAATTCTTAGGCCTACAAGGTCTCCACACTTTGGGACTTACCGTGTATTCCGCCATCACCGATCAAGGGATTCGTAGGCCTAGTCAAGGGTACTCACAACCAGGCTTTATTGTATATCCTACCAAGGTATTCCTAGGTCTTGTGATTAATCCTAAGACCACCCCACTCAGCTTCGAATCCATCTAGAAATCCATCTCAACCAAAACAAGGGAACCCCATCACACCATAGCTATCCAGAAATGGAAAGGCAAGGATGAAAGACATTGTCACACCTGACAATACCCATGCGATGATAGCAAGATAACCAAAAAATGCATGCATGTGTCATGTATGCCAAAACTAGCAAGGAAATCATACTCGATACCTACAAGTAATCTTGTTTTAGTTTCTTGAATCCTGAACTTCCTTGCTTGATCATTGCTTCCTCTTGCTTTCTTGTCCTCCCTTTTCCTCCTTTCCCCCAATGCTAGAATTCTCCAAGAATATTGTAAGTGTGCAAGAGTATGAGAGAGAGAGATAATAGAGAGAGAGCTCCAAAACTAAACTGAAAAAATGTTGTGAACTGATCCTAAGAAGCATTTTTATTAATGAGGCCTCTAGTTTCTTCATTTTCCATTATTTTCCTTCATTTTCCTCCTCACATGCAACCTGTGACTCTTCACCTTCATTTTCCCCTAATTTCCTTTATTTTCGTAAATAAAATTCAAATTATTGCCTCTTTCCATTTCCAAATCCTTTGCCATTTCCTTCCCAAATTCCTTAGCCATAATAAACCAAATGAACACCCACACTAGGATGTTTTCCCCAACATTCAGCTGGGAATACATGTCCCATGACCTTGGTGATTTTTTTTCCTTTATAACTTTAGTACATGGAATTTTGACCAAGGTTGTTTAAACATGTGACGAAGAGTTACTATGATATCATTCAACTACCCATGTACAATTAAGGAAGTAGAATCGACACACCAAAAACCAAACTAACTTACCTCCATGTGTCTAACCCCTACGAGAACTTGCTTATTGATTGAAATAGACCCCCTGTCTCTCCCATGATAATCCTTCCATGCGATTGCGACCCTCCAGTCACTCCCATGGCAAGGCATCCATGCGACTATGGCCTTTTTCAAGCAGTTTTGTGTCAACGACCCTGAATTCTTAGCCAATTTTTCAGGGCTAGGAATTAGGCTTATGCCCAAAACCTCATGAAACTTCCATAAATGATAAATAACAAGATGACAAGGCCTCTAATGCAAAACTTGAACAAGGACCTGACCTGACAAGGCCTAGCCATGGTATGCATTTCGTCAAACACATCATAAATAGGTAATCTACATGTCATAACAATATATTTGAACTTAGGAACCTTATACTTATCTTAGATTCGTCAAGAAGGTTTGATGTCCTCTCACAATAGCTGCATTATCATCTATTAGGACATACATTCATCACACTTCATTTATTAATCAAAACATGATGAGATACATAACCAAAGTCTGACATAAACCATGCTTATAACCAGCATATAACTATGTTGTAGCGGCTACAACCACCCTCCAAAATTTTTCCTTAGCTTTGTTTTGGAGCCTCCCTACCAACCATCCTCAGCAACATGTCTTTCATTGTCAATTACATGAGCTTCAGTGGTTTTCTACCAGATGTCCAGCCTGTGTATGATAGCTTGTTGCATCCCCCTCAGAGGTTGTTTCTCTGGACTTGGTCTAGTTGTAGGCTGAGCATCTCCCTCAAGAAATTGCGCAATTCTGGAGGGTAAATAGGCTTCTCTCTAGAAATTTCACAATCCTAACTAGCAGCCAGCTAAGCTCTAGAATTGCGCAGTTCTCCTTGTCAAGCTTCACTGGAAAAATTGCGCAATATGTCCTAGCTGGATTGCTTAGCCCAGAAATTGTGCAATTATGGGCAGTGGTTAGATGCTCAGCCCAGAAATTGTGCAATCCCTCTGGGCAGCTAGCCTAGCTCCCTCCCAGAAATGTGCAAATTTTCCCTTCAGTTAAGCAGGTTGTTACAAGTGCCCTCAGGTTGATCAATTCCCTCCAGGACCGAGCAAAACTAATTTGCATTTATAGACTGCTTCTCCCAACGCAGCATGCAAAGGCATCCCTTGAGTCAGGGATCTATTTTTAGCAACTTGAGGTTACATGCAAGGATCATTTTAGAAACCTCCCACCAAGTGTCGCTTTTCCTATATTTGTGGCATGCGGATCAAAACCTCGATTTTATCGAACTCATCAACTGGACAGAGCAAATCTCATTCCTTACATCGACCTTGTAGCTCTGACATCCCACATTTCAACTAGGAGTCATCGGCACATTTAGCTCATCTATTTTGGGGTAATATCATTTTTCATGTCTTGGTTTTTGTTTCTGTCACTTTTGGTGTTTCGCTTCGTGTGAGTTTCGTCTACTTGATTTTAGTGAGTGCTTGTTGTCGTTTTGATGTATGTTAGCTTGTAGAAGCACCATTTCAGTTTTCGATCGCATCTCACAGCTGTTGCATGCATGACACTATTTTGCACGGACGATCATTGTTGCTACAACTTGCTTCACACACATGCATGCTTTCCCATTTTTTGAATCATGCACTTGTTATTTGCATGAATGATCAGTCACTCTTATTTGCACTCATCTCACCATGCATCCATAATTCTCATGTTTTCAGTTGCCTGTTGGCCGACCTGGGATGCCATGGCTGGACCATGCCCTGGCCATATAACATTGCACATTTCCGGAAGCGAAGGCTCTGCCCTCCCTCCAGAAATTGCACAAGTCTCCAGATTTTCATTTTGCAATTCTTGGAGGCAGTGTCCAGCTGGCCCCAGAAACCACGCAATCAGTTTGCTGGTTGCATGTCACTGCTAACTAAAATTACGCATTACACAGTTTCATTCCTGAGCAAGCTAGGATGGACTTTGCATTATGCAGTTCCAGTAGTCATTCAACCTCCTGACAACCTGGACTGTGCCTTGTGTAGTTTTGGTAGTCAGTCTCCCGACCTTTCGGCAAAAATTGTGAAACCTTCACGATCAATCACACAAGTATGTTGCAAGTTAGTCCTCAAGTTTGTTTTAGTTTTCGACTAACAGATTGCTTGCCATGAGTGTTGCTATGTCTCCAAGCATCACAGGTGTTCATTTGTCTCTCAGCAACACAAGTACAATGTCCTTCAAGAGAGAAAAGTCAAAGGACACCATTGAGAGCCCAACGGGGTTTACAACCAAGCAAGTGGCTATGAGCTCGCCTACCTATGAAGACATCAAGATAATATGGCAACAACATTACAGCAAGCAGCACCATTAGCAGCAGCAGAAGGTAGCACACCTGCACGCAATGAATGCAAGAGGAAGGTTATTGACAACACAGAGGTGGAACAAAGTTGCAAGCTCAAGAAGATCCACTTGTGATGAAAGAAACTTTGGAGACTGAGGCTATCAGGTGATGGTGTGACATGAAGATCACGTGAAGGTAGAGAATAGAATAGAGAAGGAGTTGCATGTGTTGAAGCAACAACTCAAGGAAGAACATGAGCTACATAGATGAGAGAATGAGTTGCAGCAAGAACAGATACAACAGGGGGCGCAACATGCACAAATGGATGAAACTGTGCCCGTACAAGTTATAGATCCATCCCAGTAGCTGGCATGGAGCAAACAAGGTGAGCAGTTTTGTTGATTGCATGCAAGGGAATTTAGCAACATGCATGTCATTGTGCACATGCATGTGATCCCACCCATTTGGAAAACTCACCGAGGTGAAGACAAGAAGCAAGTGCAACTAGAGCTAAACATGTATTTTGACAAGTTGATGTGCATGACCACCAACACATGCTTGGAGAGAAGCCTAAACATTATGCATCAACATGTTGCCGGTTCGATTTCACCCAGGATGACCATGCGCATGCTATCAAACGATTTGGACAGAGGAGCCATATCAGTGCACCCGGATGCAATGAAGGCAAGAGTTTGCTTCACAAAGATGTCACCATTGAGCGCACGAACACAATCACAGACGACCATGCTTGGCATCAGCTCACCACCTTCGACCATCACAAGGATGTCAAAGATTTGGTCTCACCACAATGGTCCGATTGTTAGTGATATCTTTCATGGCTTTCTCAATCCAATTTGTCTCACATGGGCACATGTGCATTGTAATGTAACGTCTTGTCAAGTGGAATTTCAAGTGTCAATAGTTGAATGTAACATTCATAGAGTAGTTGAAGAGTCATGAGGACATATGAATGGTCTCAAAGGGGAATGTCAAGGGTCACCCCACCCTTTGCTATAAATATTCCTTCATAACTCATTGTATAGGCTTTTGGTCAGCCAAGCTTTTGATAAGACTATCTTAGAGAGAGCTTGGACAGTATTGTAACGAGCCTTGGCTTCTCCACTGTGCAGAGCTAGTCTATCTCTTTGGGGGACAGGTGGCTGTGGCTATAACATTCCACTGTCAGAACTAGTGGTTGGACATGGATGTATTGTATGAATGGCACTTACAGTTCTTAATATAACAGATCCAACATGTTTCATGCATATGTTTTATTTTATTTCAGCTATCTTGAGTACTCTAAATGATATATGTATATGTTTTCTTACACATGCATGTGTATATATTTCCGTATATGTATGTATGAATCTTTTTGAAATGTGTTGTTGGTTTAACCATCACTTTGTATTGCTAGCTAACTTTCCTTCCATGTTGTGATGCATCTTTGCTCATGTGTTCCCTTCTTAAATCCTTGATATCACAGGTTTCCAAGGGGTGCACTCACCTCACTTTCTGTGTGTTAGGACCGTTCATGCACCTTCCTTGACTTACCACATATGTCACACCCTTGCTACCAATAGGAACATATTATTTGCCTCTATGCGAAACTATGGTCAAGGCATTATTGTATGACCCACTGCTAGGACTCCTACACCAAATGGTTTGAATGTGAAACTATGGTCAAGGCATTATTGTATGACCCACTGCTGGGACTCCTACACCAAATGGTTTGAGGTCTAATTAGGACTTCTTACCAGGGAGATCCATTGAAATGTTGGTGGGTCCACCACCATCAACATTTTAGCGTTAGAAGAGGGCTAGATGACAACTTGAGTCCTCACATCTGTTTTGAATCTCTACATATCTATCATGACTAACTAATGAGTTTCTCTTCTAGAGTGTATGTCTTATTGAAACAACTTCATTATCTCAGAAAATCTCTTGAGTAACTTGTCACATATAACATACGATGGTGGAGGCCACATAGCCTTGGTTAGGCACGTAGTCGGCATTGTAGGATTATGCGAAAGACATGGACTCTTTGAAGAATGCATGACTTGCACAGTGTTCGTCTACACGCTTTGAGGGCACCCAATGCACTGGTGTGCCACGCTGCCCAGAAAATCTATTCATTCTCTTGCTCATCTAGTCGTAGAGATAGACTGTGCTTTCAATCACTTTAACTGTAAAGCACTCGATCAAGAAATTCTAAAATTACAAAAAGCACCCGATGAATCAGTTGAGCAGTTTTACACATGCTTTTGTAATCTTGCATATCGATTCCCCAAAGATGAAATTTATTGGGAATTTCTCTATGGGATATTTGAGTATCTTCTCTATATATCTGAAAATCTACAATTCTTGAAATCATTCAAATCTCACTTAGCACACTTCGGTGATGGAGCTGCGCAATCATAGGCAAGAACAGTTGCTCTCACAAGTGATTGTCCGCCTTCACCTCATCAGACATCTCCACCACTGCAGAGTGGTGTGGGAGATCATGCACACACCTTTGTTGAACTGTCACATCCTCCCACAACACCTACTCTTAATATCTGCACAGATTTGGCTTGCAAGGATGTTGGTTTTCACGTGGATTCATTCCCTCAACCTTTGTCCCCATGTTTTGTTGATCCTCCAAATTGTATTATCTTGTGCTCTTCCGTTCCAAACTCCTCACTTGCTATCAATGAGGATCAAGATGTTGACGGGGTTGGTGTTGTGTAGCCAACCTATGCCATCATTCATGATGAGTGTGTGGGGGAATCTAAAGAAGAACTCGTGATGAAGGATGACTCCCTTCTAGCCACGCCTCATCTACTTTATCTTGACATCCCTTGTGATTATCCCACTATTGATTTCCCCTGTGAAAACCCATTTCCATATGTTTCTACTTCCGATCATTCACAAGAGACTTCAGATGTCAGTCTGTCATTATATTGCAGAGAGGACACATATTCCTCCGAAAATCTAGCCAATCTGTCATCTGTCATTTCTGAAAACATAGAGGGTGAACATCCTTGCTTCTCATCTACCCCTTTGAACGATTCATCAAATCATGAGGATGTCAACAAACATCCTGAATTTTCTGATCTTGGTTGCCGTGATCTCCCCACTTCTTCATCCAATCACGATGTTGGTTCAATCGTTGTTAATCTGTCTAAGACATTGGTCTACGATGATCTATCCATTGACGAAGTCGAGGCACTTCAACCCAAGCTGATGGTTATGTGAGGCCCTTACTATCCTGAGGATGGTTTCACTTCTGATAAGGAAATTTTTGAAACACATAAGGCTCCTCATCACTCTCTACCTTGCATTAATGATCAACCAAACACCTAGATTTCGCTTCCTCCACTCGAACTACACGATCCCATCGCTCACACACTGGAGGAATCTTACACAGCAAGCACACTTTCACAATGTAAGTGGTCTACCTTTCTCACATTTTCTTGCATACCACATTCAAGAGAATTCATACACTCGACATATGCACATAGTGTAGCAAAGCACCATCGAAAGTCCAAAGAGTGCAGTCGTGCGCTTTCACTCATTTTTGTTCTGTGGACGCTTGTAAACTCGAAGTGTGTTTGTCTTCACTATTATATCTTTCTTGTTTGCTGGTTCGCATAGCTATCTTTTTTGTGAACTATGGCTTCACCAACATCGGTTGACCAATGCACTGGTCGTTGCATTGGAAATATCACTTCACGTGATCAGGCCCATGTACTATTGGCTTAGGAGTAGGAGTATTGTTTTCTTTTGAGTTGTTTGCTTGCATGCATGTTTGCTTCTTTATTTGTGTGTTGTTTTGTTTGCTTGTTTGTTTTCTTACTCTCTTTTCCTTCACATTTGTTTCTGCTTCTTGCTTTGCTTGTTATTGTTTGTAGGTTTTAGGTTTGTGGGTAAAGTACAAGGGGACTTGTATAGTTATCAACATTTGGTTATTTGTTGTCCACTCTCTTATGTAAGAACTTGTTACCTTTATTCCATGAGATGTCAATGGAAAATACCTACTGTTCAAAGTGAACCTTGGTGAAAACACAATGCTTGCACACTAACTAGTGTCACCTACTCTAGTCGGTTGTTTTTGGGTTAACCCTTAGCAGATCAGTCAAGTAGAGTAAGGTTAGGGGGAAAACCTTAACAAGCATGTCAAAGGTACATATAAACTACTTCTCTAAAGGAACAACTTCTTCTTCTCTCAATAAGTCAAGATCCCTCTCCCACCTTTGAAATGAATAAGTGATACACACAGTTATGAAAAAATAAAAAAATAAATAATGAAAATGTGAAAAAAAATTGAAAAAAATGAAAAATGAATAAGGAGAAACAAGAGAAAGGCTTCCTGCATAGAGAGGTGATGCAATTAACTCCATCGGGGTACTAACTAGGCTCGCTGGCAGCAGAGCAATGCTTGTGTTCCTGCGTGACTCCATCAGGGTACTATCCAAGCCTGCTGGCAACAGAACAACACCAGAGATGAAACTAAACCTCTGACAACTATACTTCTTGTGCACCAATATACCCCTCATCCCCAATCAAAACAACTGCATTGGCTTGGCTTGGAATGTGTGTCGACCAACCAAGGGGTTGGCAGATGCTACATCTTATAATCAAGCAAGTGTGGAAACCAAGACAAACGAAGAACTGAACAATACTTCCGGAGGTTTTAAACTTGATTTTCATGAACAAGGTCCATTCAAAGAGCTGGATTTTTACCAATGTGTCGCCAAGTGTTGTAGCGGCTACAACCACCCTCCAAAATTTTTCCTTATCTTTTTTTTGGAGCCTCCCTACCAACCATCCTCAACAGCATGTCTTGCACTGTCAAGTACATGAGCTTCAGTAGTTTTCTAGCAGATTTCCAACCTGTGCATGATAGCTTATTGCATCCATGTCATAGGTTGTTTCTCCAGACTTGGTCTAGCTGTAGGTTGAGAAGATCCCTCAAAAAATTACGCAATTCTAAAGGGAAACCAACCTTCCCTCTAGAAATTATGCAATCCTGACTGGCAGCCTACTGGGCTCCAGAATTGTGCAATTCTGTCTATCAAGCTTCAGTGGAAAAACTGTGCAATCTGTCCCAACATGACTACTCAGCCCAGAAATTGCACAATTTTGGGAAGTAGTCAAATGCTCAGCCCATAAATTGTGAAATCTCTCTGGGCATCCAACCCATCTCCCTCCCAAAAATGCACAATTTTTCCCATTAGTCAAGCAAGTTGTTGCATGTGCCTTCAAGTTGACTGATTCCCTTCAGGACCAAGAAAAACTAATTTGCATGCATGGACTACTTCTCCCAAGGTAGCATGCAAAGGCATCCCTTTATTCAGGGATCTATTTTTAGCAGCTGGAGGTTACATGCAAGGATCATTTCAAAAACCTCCCGCCAATTGTCACTTTTCCTAGATTTGTGGCATGTGCGTCACAACCTCGATTTTATCGAAACTCATCAACTGGATGCAGCAAAGCTCATTCCTCACATCAGCCTTTTAGCTCTGACATCCCACATTGCATCTAGGATTCATTGACACATTCAACTCAACTGTTTTGGGGTAAGCCCGCTTTTCATGTCTTGCATTGCCTTTTTGTTGCTTTTTGTGTTTCGCTTTGTGTGAGTGTTGTCTTCTTGATTTCAGTGAACTCTTGTTGTTGTTTTGATGTATGTTAGCTTGTAGAAGCACCGTTTCATTTTTCATTCGCATCTCATTGTTGTCACATGCATGACATTGTTTTGCACAGATGGTTGTCATTGTGACGACTCGCTTCACACACATGCATGCTTTCCTATTTTCTGAATCCTACACTTGATATTTGCATGAATGATCAGTCACTCTTGTTTTCACTCATCTCACCATGCATCAAGACTTCTCATGTTTTCAGTCTCCCGTCGATCGATCTGGGCTACCTTGGCCGAACTGTGCCCTGCTCGGCTAGCAATGCGCATTTTCGGAAGCAAAGGCTCTGCCTTCCCTCCAGAAATTGTGTGTGTTTGGCCCAACAATGACCTCCAGACTTGCATTGCACAATTCTTGGAGGCAGTTTCTTGTTGGCCTCAGAAAATGCACAATGCAGTTTACTGGTTGCATGTCACTGCTAAATAAAATTGCCCATTACGAAGTTTCAGTCCTCAGAAAGCCAAGATGGATTGTGCATTGCACAGTTCCAGTAGTCAGTCAGCCTCCTGATAGCTCGAACTATGCCTTGCGCAGTTTTGGCAGTTAGTCTCCTGACCTCTTGGCGTAAATTGCGCAACCTTCACGACCAATCACACAATTATGTTGCAAGTCAGTCCTCAAGTTTGTTTTAGTTTTCGACTAACAAATTGCTTGCCATGAGTGTTTCTATGTCTCTAGGCATCACAGGTGTTCATCTGTCTCTCAGCAGCACAAGTATAATGGCCTTCAGGAGAGCAGAGTCAAAGGACATTGTTGAGAGCCCAATGAGGTTTGCAGCCAAGCAAGTGTCTATGAGCTCGCCTACCTATGAAGACATCATGTTGTTCATAGACAAGGACATCAAGATAATATGGCAACAACATTACAGCAAGCAGCACCATCAGGAATAGTGGAAGGCAGCACACTTGAATGCAATGAATGCAAGAGGAAGGTTGTTGACAACACAGAGGTGGAAGAAAGTTGCAAGCACAAGTAGATCCACTTGTGATGAAATAAATTTTGGAGACTGAGGCTATGAGGTGACGGTGCGACATGAAGTTCACGTAAAGGAAAAGAATAGAACAGAGAAGAGTTGCATGTGCTAAAGCAGCAACTCAAGGAAGAATAGGAGTTGCATAGACGAGAGAATGAGTTGCAGTAGGAATAGGTACAGCAAGGGGCACAACATACACAGATGGATGAAATTGTGCCCATACAAGTTATAGATCCATCCTAATAGTTGGCATGGAGGAGACAAGGCGAGCAATGTTGTTGATCGCATGTAACGGAATTCAACAACATGCATGTCATTGTGCACATGCATGCGATCAGACCCATTTGGCACATTCACCGAGGTGAAGACAAGAAGCAAGTCCAACTGGAGTTGTACATGTATTTTGACAAGTTGATGCACATGTCCACCAGCACATGCTTGGAGATCAACATGGACAGTATGCATCAACATGGTGTCAGTCCGGTCACACCGAGGATGACTATGAGCATGCTATCAGATGACTTGGATAGAGGAGCCATATAGACGAGAGAATGAGTTGCAACAAGAACAGGTACAGCAGGGGGCACATTACACACAAACGTATGAAACTGCGCCCATACAAGTTGTAGATCCATCCCAATAGCTGGCACAGAGCAAACAAGGTGAGCAGTGTTGTTGATCGCATGCAAGGGAATTCAGCAGCATGCATGTCATTGTGTGCACGCATGCGATCCCACCCATTTGGAACACTCATCGAGGCAAAGACAAGAAGCAAGTCAACCTAGAGCTAAACATGTATTTTGACAAGTTGATGTGCATGACCACCAACACATGCTTGGAGAGTAGCGTAGACACTATGCATCAACATGTTGTCGGTTCGGTTGCACCCAGGACAACCATTCACATGTTATCAAACGAGTTGGATGGAGAAGCCATATTAGTGCACCTAGATGCAATGAAGGCAATATTTTGCTTCAGCAAGATGTCACCATTGAGCTTATGGACACCATCATAGATGACCAAGCTTGGCATCAACTCACCACCTTTGACCATCACAAGGATATTAAAGATTTGGTCTCACCACAATGGTCCGAGTGTCAGTGATGTCTTGCATGGCTTGCTCAATCCATTTTGTATCACATGGGCACATGTGCATTGTAATGTAACGTCTTTTCAAGTGGAAGTTCAAGTGTCAATAGTTGAATGTAATAGTCATAGAGTAGTTGAAGAGTCATGAGGATAGATGAATAGTGTCAAAGGGGAATGTCAAGGGTCACCCTACCCTTCTCTATAAATAGTCCCTCATAACTCATTGTATAGGCTTTTGGTCAGCCAAGCTTCCGATAAGACTATCTTAGAGAGAGCTTGGACAGTATTGTAGAGCCTTGGCTTCTCCACTGCACAAAGCTTGTATATCTCTTTGGAGGAGCAGGCGGTTGTGGCTGTAACGTTATGCTGTCGGAACTAGTGGTTGGACATGGATGTATTGTATGACTGGAACTTACACTTCTTAATATAAAGGACCATTACATTTCATGCATATTTTGTATTGTATTTCAGCTATCTTGAGTACTCTAAATAATATATGTATTTGTTTGCTTACGCATGCATGTGTAGCTACTTTTGTATATGTATGTATGAATATTTCTAAAATGTGTTGTTGGTTTAACCATCACTTTGGATTGCTAGCTAACTTTCCTTCCATGTTGTGATGCATCTTTTCTCGTGTGTTCCCTTATTAACTTCATGCTATCACAGGTTTCCAAGGGTGCACTTACCTCACTTTCCATGTGTTAGGACCATTCATGCACCTTCCTTGAGTTACCACATATATCACACTCTTGCTACCAACAGGGACATCTTACTTGCCTTTGTGTGAAACCACAGTCAAGGCATTACCTTACGACCCAATTATGGGACTCCTACACCAAACAGTCTGAGGTCTAATTGGGACTTCTTACCGGGGAGATCCCCTGACATGTTGGCGGGTCCAACACCATCAAAAAACTAGTAGAGTCATAATGATAGAACAACCATTAAAACCACATATTAACAAGTATATTTACACATGGAACACAAGAGTAAAATATTTCTTATTAACATATGCAAATCCAACCAAGTCAGGTACTTCCATGTACCACCCGACCATAGATTGGGCTGAACGAGATATTTCTTTCACCCAATCAACCCCATGCCATATTCCAAGCATGAATGTGGGACTTACAATAAAACAACTAGGGCTTCCTCAGGCTTTACTGCAATCCACCAAGGGATTTCTAGGCCCAAGCCCTCATCTATACAATTAGACTTTACCATAATCACACCAAGGGATTACTAGGCCCAAATAAGAAACATACACTACTAGGCTTTACTGCAATCCCACCATATACCTGTCCAAGTATAACTAGGCCTATGCAAGTATGGATGCCTCCAGATCTCTCCACATAAGCCATGAGGAATTTATCTGTCTCCACCTTCTACGCTTTACCATATATCCCACCATTCATCGATTAACAATTCCTAGGCCCAACGAGGGTGTACACAATCAGGCTTTACCACAATACCACCTTCGCCCGTCCAAGGATTCCTATGCCTTGTGTTTCCTCCCGAGACCATCCCACTCATTTTTGAAACCATCCAACAATTCAATTCGACTAAGTAAGAGAAACCCCATCACACCATGATTATCTAGAAATGACAAGGCAAGGTTGAAACCACTGTCACACCTGGAAAAACCCATGCCAATGACAACAAGAGAACCAAAAACACACATGCATGTACCATGCATACCAAAACTATCAAGGAAATCATACATGGAACTCAATCCAACAAGTAATTTCATTGTAGTTGCTTGATCCCACTCTTCCTTGCTTGATCTTTGCTTCCCTGTGCTTTCTTACTCCAAAAACAAAGTATGCCACACTCCTCCAAGAGTGCTCCAAGAAAACCCTAAGTGTGCAAGAGTATGAGAGAGAGAATAGAACAAAGAGAGAGCTCCAAGCTAAAACTTCCAAAAGGTTGTGAACTGATCCTCATAATCCTTTTTATCATTGAGGCCTCTAATTTCTTCAATTTCCTTTATTTTTCCTTCATTTTCATCCTCACATACAATATATGACCTTTCACCTTCCTTTTCTCCTAATTTACTTTATTTTCATAAATAAAATGACAATTAATGCCTCTTTCCTTTCTAAAGCCTTTTCCAATGCCTTTCCCAATTTCCCTTTAGCATAATAAAATAAATGAACACCCACACTAGGATGTTTTGCCCAACATTCATCTTGGAATAGGTGCCCCATGACCTTGGTTATTATTTTTCCTTTATTAACTTTATTACATGGATTTTTTAACCTGGGGTTGTTACAGACCCCCCCCCTTAGGGGAACACCATCCTCAGTGCCCAATGGCACCTACCACCAGCAAGGCCGCTAAAAAAAAAATCATATTTCCCATAGAGCTTTATACTTAGTTAGCTTGATGCAATATTTACAATAAAAAAACTACTAAAAAGCAAACCAACATGACAATATAACAACATCACACCCATACCGCTTATTGGAGCTTTATGACATAGCTCATTTTGGTATTTACTTCCATATACATATATACATATACTAAAACACCATACCAAAACATATACCAAAAGACATATGCTCAACTATCGAATAGAGAAGGATAAATAGCCCACATCTGATCAACCATCTCCCATGTAGATTCATAGGGCCAAAGTTCTTCCACTACACTTTAACCTACTCAATTTCTCGGTCCCTTAGCATGAACATATTTCTCTACAAAATACACTGAGGTTTTGGATGGAATTCTCCTTCTAGCTCCACTTGCAATACAGACCAATCAATAACATGATCAACATCCTTTACATATCTTTCAGGCAATGAAACATGGAAAACATCATGGAATTTCAATGTCAAAGGCAGTGCAAGTCTGTAGGCCACTAGTCCAATCCTCTCAAGGATCTCAAAATGCCCACAATACCGAGGTGCTAACTTCACATATGACCTGATCCTCAAGGAGCTCTTCTTGGGATTGATTCACAAGTACACATGTTCCCCAACCTGAAATTCCTTAAACAACCACTGCTAATTTGCATAACTTTTTCTGCCTATCCTATGTTTCCTTTAGATTCTTGTTGATAACCTACATTTCATGTTCCATCGCTACCAACATGTACATCCATATCAACACCCTCTTCACTGGATCACTCCAACTGATGGGAGTATTACAACGCCACCTATAAAGTGCCTCAAACGGACTCATCCTCAGTGACCCATAATACCCTTTTTTGTAAGCAAACTCAACCAGTGGAAGATACTCTTCCCATATTTGTTGCTGATGTATGAAGTACATTCTCAACATGTCCTCCAGAACCTTGTTGACCCTCTTCATCTATCCTTCTGACTACGGATGATAAGTTGTGCTGAGTGCCAACTTTATACCCATACTTGCAAACAACACTTTCCAAAATTTGGAAGTGAAATTGGCATCTCTGTCTAACACAATCTTCTTTGGAACACCATGCAATCTCACTACATTTCTAATGAAGACCTGTGCTACATCACTAGTTGAATAAGTATATTTCACTAGAATGAAGTGTGATACCTTTGTCAACCTATCCACCACAACCATGATGGAATCATGTTGTCTAGATGCCCTCATAAAACCTGTAATGAAATCCATGGAAATGACCTCCCATTTCCACTTTGGGATCGGAATCAGATGTAGTAACCCACCTGGATTCTTACATTCTACTTTTACCTGTTGACAATATAAGCATCTAGCCACAAACTCTGATACTTATTTCTTCAAATTCGTCCAATAATAGAACTTATTCACCACTGTCAAGGTATCCTAATATCCTAGGTGACCTAAATATGGCTTACCATGAAATTCCCTCATGATAAGCTTCTTGATCTCAACATTGTCCAAACATAGCTCCTGTTCCTAAATCTGATCAAACCATCTACTATAAAATGATAGTCCACATCCTGTTCACCTGTACCCTACTACAACATGTGCCTAAGCTCCATGTACCTATCAACCTGTTGTTCCTGTAAGATATGATCATGTAGATCAGTCCCATAGGAACTCATATTTATTATATGATTCACCTACACTCTTCTACTAAGAGCATATGCAACCATGTTTTCCTTTCCCTTAATGTACCTAGTCTCAAATTCAAACTCACTGATTGTGGCCAACCATCTAGCTTATCTAGAATTTATATTTGGTTGGTCCAACAAGTATCTCAATCTATTGTCATCACTTATCAGTACAAACCTCTTGCCAAGAAGATAGTGCCTCCAAATATTCAAAGCATGGATGATCGTTGCCAACTCAAGATCATGTGTGACATAGTTTTGCTCGTGCTCATTCAATTTCCTTGATTTTTAACAAACCAATCATCCCTCCTACATAAGGACTCCACTAAGTCCTATTTTTCAAGCATATGTACACACTAATTTTTTTTATCCAAATCTACAATCTTAAGAACTAGAGCATTTATCAACAATTGCTTCAACTGCTCAAAACTGGCTGCATATTCCTATGTCCATTCAAACTTCTTACCTTTTCTTTTCAATGATGTAATAGGATATGAAATGCATTAGAATTTCTTGATGAACCTCCCAGTAGTAGCATGCTAACCCCATGAATGATCTTACCTCATCCACATTCCTAGGAGCTGCCTATTCCATGATAACTCTTATCGTTTCCAAATCCACTACTCTTCCTTCCTTGGAAACAACATGCCCTAAGTAATATACCTATGTCTGAAATAAACTACACTTGTTAAGCTTCACATACAACTAATTCTCTCCTAGAAACCTTAGCACTACTTCTAAATGTTTGACATGCTCTTCCTCATTCTTAAAATATATCAATATATCATCAATGAACATAATAAAAAACTTGTCCAGATAAGGACGCAACACATTATTCATCAAGCAAATAAAAGTAGCCAGAGCATTAGTCAAACCAAATGGAACTACAACAAACTCATAATTACCATACCTAGTTCAGAAAGAAGTCTTGTAGATGTCCTCTTCTTTGATACATACCTAATGATATCTTGATCTCAGATCAATATTCGAGAACATTGTTGCTCCCATCAATTGGTCAAACAAGTCATCAATCCTCGGCAACGAATACATGTTCATCTTGATGGTTACCTTATTCAACTTCTTATACTCAATGCATAACCTAAGAGTACCATCCTTCTTCTTCAGAAACAATATCGGTGTGCCCCAAGGTGATACACTTGATCTAATGTATCCCTTGTCAAGCATTTCCTTCAACTACAACTTCATCTCTACTAACTATGGTGTGCTCATCCTATATGTTTCCTTTGATGTTGGTGTTTCCCCTAGTACCAACTCAAAGGAAAATCCCACTTCTCTATGAGGCAACAATTTTGAAATATCTGCAGGAAATACATCCAGAAACTGTTGGAAAACTGGGTACATGCTCAATACCTTTGCATCCTCAACATCCTTACCTCTATCATTAGAAACATGTACTGCAAATAACACACACCCTTTTTTATGACTGCACTTTTCCTACATAGCTATAACCATTCTGACTAATGTAGCTTTCTTCTTACCCTACAAGATTCTTTGATCTCCATTGCCATCCAAGCATTCAATAGCCTTTTCATAACAATTCACCTTGGTCCTATGAAGATACAACCATTCCATTCCCAACAACATATTGTATGATCCCAACGGAAGCACATTCAAATGCGCTAATGTAGGCATACCATTGAACTCAAATGCACAAGCTCTTAACAAATTATGAACTCTTTTCTTTGTACTTGTAGCCAACTGCACTAACCAAGATTTTGCATGCACTTCTTTATTCAAACCACACTTATCCACCAGGACATGATTAACATAAATATAATTAGATCCGGTGTCAATAAAAAAGGAACAAATTGATCACAAAGCTTACTGTCCATCTCAATAATAGATGCCTGGTGATCAACCTTCCTATTATCCAATGTTGCATAGATATGAGGAATTCTCTTTCCAACATGCCCAACTTTTTGTGCTTCCTATGCACTATAGATCTAAGGTCTACCACCCTAATTCTACAGACAATCTCTCTTGAGATGCTTCTTACCACATGTCCAACATTGTAACTGTCTCCTACCATCACCTATGTTCTGTTGTTCTCCAAGTTCTAACCCATTTCCTTGTGTCCAACTTCATTAAACTTCTTGTAAGGAACAACATTCTCTTTCTCACCTGCATCAGGGGTACTTTTTCTTTTTGGCTACCGTTTACCTTTAGTCTTGTCTTTCCCTTTCCAACCTTGTTGAGATTCTATCTTGTGCTTTGATTGCTCATAACAATGCTTCAACTTACCAATGACTTCTACAAGTGATCGAGGCTCATCATATTCAATTTGATCTTTAAATGTTAATGGTAATCTGCTGAAAAATGTTTGAACTTTTTCTTTCTCATCCTTAATATATGGTACATACCTAAAAAACTCTAGGAACTTGGTTATATACTCCTCATTTGTCTTTGATCCCATATTTAGCTCATAGAACTCCTTGGCCTTACTATCGTAGTACCTCTTTGAAAAATATTTCTTCCTGATTTTTTCTTGAATTTATGCCAACTCAACTCTTCTATCCTAATGTCTCTAACCCACTTCACCTCTTCCCACTAGATGTCTGCTTTCCCTTTGAGGTCGAAGATAACTAGTATGGCCTTCAATTTCTCTATGTAATTATGTAGCTCAAATAAATTCTTCATCCCAAGTAACCATGCTTCTGCATCTTCCAGTTTATTCAAATCTTCATCAAAGGTAGGTGACTTGGCTTTCTTGAAATCATTCGGCAAATATCCCTTGTCATTCCTCCTATAAGGATGATAACGATGATGACCGTGGTACCTGTCGAAACCAAAACTAGATTAGAACTTGTGTCCATTACCTCTCCTATCTGGTGTATCCAAGAACCTACCATATCTAATCATGTCATCCCTATCTGACCTGTGACCAGCATAAGACCTGTTACCACATTTCCCATTAGTATTGTCCTCCTATCCATGACTGATCCTAAGTGGCCCCTGTATCTGCAACTTTGAAAAACTCTGAAGGATAACTTTAGTAACCTCTCCTTTTTTCTCTTGTTCCTAAATGATTCTATCATTATCTTCTTTGTAACTTCTTATTTCTGCCTTCAAACTTCTAAAAGTGTCTGCTATATCAGGAGAGTACCTATCAACACGCTTCTCATCAGATCTATAGGGAAAATCTCGTGAACTGTAGTCTACCATCTTGCTAGTCATCTTTGATATTCTTCCTACAAGTATACCATGTCATTTAAACCAAAATATAAACATAAGCAACATACCTCAGTATAGTTCATGGGAGGATATCTCTTCTGCAAGATCAACCAGATTACTGAAATACATGTATAAACATAATCATATTAGTATATAGAAATCATTTTAACCATTATCCAGTTACCATGCATGATTGTACCATAACCATGACAATGCATGCATAACAACATATAGACACTGGCATCCATAACAAATGCATAACCAACATGCACTCGTGATGACCACATCCAACAACAATCACCATCATCTTCCACATGACAACACAACTATAAAAAGGACCACCACCATGCATACACAACAATCACATAGTCCACAAGCGTACAGAACATATATGCAACCGAAATGTATGCATGAAAAAAACATTCTGGCCATCCAGTCCAAGGAGTGAACCATGCTCTGATACCACTTTGTGGTATCAGATATCACCCAAAGAGAATGAAATTTGATTTGATACCACTTTGTAACACCCTCCTCCCACATTTACACGAGCTAACTACCCCACTGGGGTCAACATGTGATAGAGAGTTACTATGATATGATTCATATCCCCATGTATAGTTAAGGAAGTTGAATCAACACACCAAAACCCAAACTAACCTTCCTCGGGAGCTACAGGATCTTCAAGAGACAACCAACCCCTCCAAGTTTCCAACCCCTGAGAGAACTTGCTTCTTGACTAAAATAGAACCCCATTCACTCCCATGAAAATCCTTCCATGTGACTATTGCCCTCCAGGCACTCCCACAGTAAGGAATCCATGCAACTGTGTCCTTTTTTAGGCAGTTCTGTGCTAGCGAACTCGAATTCTTAGCCACTTTTTCAAGACTAGGACTCAATCCTCTGCTCAAAACTTCATGAAACTTCCAAAATGATAAATAACATTATGATAAGGCCTATAATGCAAAAATTTAACAAGGACCTAACATGACAAGGCCTAGCCATGACAGACATTCTGCCAAACACATCATGAACATGTAATCTACAGGTCATAACAACATATATGAACATAGGGAACTCATATTTATCTGAGATTTGTCAAGAAGTTCTGATTCCCTCTCAAAATAGTTGCATTATTATCTATTAGGACATAGATTCATTAACATTTCATTTACTAATCAAAACATGATGAGATCCATAACCAAACTCTGACATAAACGATGCTTATAACCAACATATAACTAGCAGAATAACAATGATAGAACAACCATTAAAACCACATATTAACAAGTATATTTACACATGAAACACAACAGGAAAAGAGCTCTTGTTAACATATGAAAATCTGACCAAGTCAGGGACTTCCACATACCACTCGACCATAGATTGGGTTGAACCAGATATTTCTTTCAACCAATCACCCACGTGCCACATTCCAAGCATGAATGTGGGACTTACAACAAAACAACCAAGGCTTCCTCGGGCTTTACCATAATCCATCAAGGGATTCCTAGGCCCAATCTCTCATCTATACAACCAGGCTTTACCACAATCCCTCCAAGGGATTCCTAGGCCCAAACAAGAAACATACACTACTAGGCTTTACCGCAATCCTACCATATACCGGTTAGGGGATCAATAGGCCTATACAAGCATGGATGCCTTTAGATCTATCCACCTAAACTGTGAGGAATTTTTCTGTCTCCACCCTCTAGGATTTACCGTAATTCTTTCCATTCACCGATCGAGGATTCCTAGGCCCAACAAGGGTGTACACAATCAAGCTTGTTACACAGTAAAATGTCACTGTTATTCCATCAGTCTCCCTATTGTGTCATAAAATCACATTCACCATACTTATGCTCTCTGAAATGGCTAAAAACCCTCTTTGCCTAAGTTAATTAGATCATCGCGACTGTTTCTAAAATAAACGTGCTGACTGGTGGGTGATAGTTTAGCTGATGCGCTGCCAGCGTGGAAGCACACGTGTTTTCCGCGCCGGTTGAATTTCACAAACAGCGCACCCTCCACTTGTATCACTGAGCACTGACCGGACCTCTCCTGTAATTGAGTTGCGATATCAGCGCGCCATCCCAGTTTCGCACCCGCGCTGATCCTGTTTAGGCGAGTTTGTTCTAACAGCCATCCTTCTAGATGACTCCAGACTTGGCTGTTAGCATTGTAAAGGTCGCCATCCTTTCTCTGGCATATCTGTTCACGTGGTCACCCACTTTTCTTGGGGGAAAGCTCATCCTTTACCTATTCATGGAGACTCCTTCTCATTTATAAGCCTCCACCATTGCCCATGAGCAGCTAGTTTGGAACATATAGACTTTGATAGAGGAATTCTTAGTGCATTAGTGCTGCTCTTTGTAGGCATTTGGTGTGTTGTGTGAGGATTGCTTTAGAGCTTGACGAAGGTTATGAGTTTGTTGCCTTGTATGTGAGAGAGAGACCTCTTTGACTTGGGAGATCTACGTCAAAGGTGAATGCTTGGAAGACATGCTGGTTGGACCCTCTAGAGAAGGACTCAGCGTCAGGACCTTGGTTGTACCTTACTCTATTTTCTGATTAATAAAGATAGATGACTACTGTTATGGTTCCATTCCCATTTGTCTTATGAATGATCAATGTGAATTATATCTTTCCTGACTGATATATAGTTGTTGTTAGTAGATTTTACGCT
>APFE031526493.1:104790-117831 GCA_000404065.3 Pinus taeda | reverse complement strand
TAACTAAATTAAATATTTAATGAATCTTCTGTAATATCCCACTAAGCCTAGGAAACTTTGGACATCTCTCACCTTTTGAGGAGGTGGGACCCTTTGGATGATGGCAATTTTGTTGGGGTCCACCTGCAATCCTTGTTGAGATATTACATGACCCAGCATGGTCCCTTCAATCATCAAAAAGTCATGTTTTTCCAAACTGAGGGATAGCTTCATTTCAATACACTTGTCCAAAAATTTCCCTAGGTTAGATATAGCTTCTTGGAAGTTAGAACCATGAGTAAAATCATCCATATATATTTCCACCACATCATGAACGAGTTTAGAAAATATACTCAATACTACCATCTAGAAAGTGGTTGGAGCATTGCACAAACCAAATGGAAGGACCTGGTATGCAAAGGTACCCCAAGGACAAGTGAAAGTGGTCTTATCTTGGTCTTCTAGGCTGATTTGAATTTGATTATACCCGCTAAACTCATCTAGGAAAGTGAAAAACATTTTCCTCGCCAGACCATCTAAGACTTGATCTATGAAAGGAAAAGGAAAATGGTGCTTTTTAGTGGCCTTGTTTAGTTCCCGATAATCAACACAAATTATCCACTTACCATTTTTATTTGGCACTAGCACCAAAGGAGAGACCTATTCACTGTTAGAGATGGGGTAGATGAATCCTACATCAAGTAGTTTTGCAATTCTTCCTTAACAATGTCTTTAAGGGCTAGATTCATCCTCCATTGAGGTTTCCTAACTGGTTTGCAATCTTTCTTAATGTATATATGATGAGTACATACTGAAGGTTGCACTCCATTCATTTCCTTACAACTCCAGGCGAAGTCATCTAAATGTTTTCTTAATAAGCTACACAGTTCCTTCTCTTGGGAAGTGGAGAGGGATGAGTTGATTTTCAAGGTTCTTTATGGGCCAAACTCTATATTCTTAACATAGAAAGAGGTTGGGTAGGCCACATAGAGATAATTTAAGGGATTTTCTTAGGTTTCTTTCACTAGATATTCTAATGGAAAAATACTAGGGGGTGGATTCTAGATTAAATTTTCAATGATATCATCCTCATTTTGCGGTTTCCCCCCCATGATAGTTTCTACTACACACGGTGGTGTAGAATAGTCTTCATCCTCATCCTCCTCCTCCAACCAAAGAGGTAGATCATATTCTAGAAAGGTTTGGGTAGGAGGATATAGGATTAGCTGCTTGGACATATGCCCATTCTTGATGGTCATGTTCCCAGCCCGACAACTGATGTAAGCATTGATAGTGGCCAAGCGAGGTCTTCTTAGGATGAGAGGATACCTAGTGAGCTTTTCCTTCGGCTGGAGAACTAAGAAATCAATAGGGTACTCCCAAGAATCAATGGAGACCATCACATCCTCCACAATCCCTTCAAGGGTCATCGTGGAGCAGTCTACTAGCTACAATACTATTGTGGTCTTTCTCAAGGAGCCCTGGAGGTTGAGTTTGAGCATGGTGTCCCTTGTCATCACATTAATGACAGTTCCTAGATCAATCAAGGTACGTGGGATCATGGTGCCATTGATGTGGATATCAACTAATGGGCTTCCAAGGTCTAGATATTTCGGACAGATTACCTGCCCCAACATTAGGCTGGACAATTGTCCTATGACATTGATGGTTGGGGCATCTCTCTTGTACCTATCTAGATGCCTGAAGCCCTTCTCTTTGATCATATTATTGTCTATAGGTAGAACCTTTATGACTTGGAGAAGTGGTATCTTTACACATAACTGTTTCAATTCTCCCAAAAGTTCAGTTTCTTCTAGGGTGGGCTGTGTTGTGCTAGATAATCTCTCATGAAAAGGTGGAATTGCTTTCGATTCACTTGCCTCTTTATCTTCCTCAACCTCCAGAGGAGGAGGCTGGCTATCTGGGAGAACCTTCCCAGATTGTAGGTTAATCTCCTAAATCTCCACAACATAAGTTTGGCATGATGGTTCCCCACTATATACTTGATGGGTCTGTTTGTTGTTCAGGTTCAAGATCGGTTGAGCAGGCATTTGGGGTTGCCTTGGTGGAGTAGGAGGGAATGGTTGTGGTTGAGCAGGTGGTGGAGGCAAAAGAGTAGAAGGAGAGTTGTACTGGGGCCTCCACCCCTGATGAGATGCATTCTACTGAGGTTGTGGCTAAGCATAGGATTGAAATGCATGAGCAGCTAGTTGGGCATGATATTGACATGGATAGGACCAAGGAGGAGGTGTGGAAGAGGAAGGATGAGAAAGGGGGGCCAAAAAAGGTATGGAAGTGCCTTGGTTTGGGTTGTAGCATGCCTAAGATGTCCCTTGAATCCCCTGATGGTATGGTATAGGTCCATGCAGTCTCCTTTGGTTCATGAAATAGAGTGGTTCAGTGGCTCCTTCGGCCCCTTGGTATACAACTTTAAGTCCGAGCAAGGAAGGGCACTTATCTGTTAAATGATATTCTTCATAGACTGAACAAACCTCTATGGAGTTCAATGGACATTCATTCCTAGGATGCCTTTTGGTGCACCTAGTACAAAAAATGGCCAAAGCCCTCTTTGCTTCCTCTTGTTTCCTTTTGATATGAAAGGTATCCATTTGCATGGCAAGAGTTTACAACATCTCACTCTTGAAGTCTTCCAGCATGTGTCCAAGTTCACCTTTTATGGATGAACTGGATGAGGAGGTATTGGCTATGGGTTGATTCCCCCTACCTCTCTTTCTGGCTGTCGTAGAATGGTTTCTAAAAACAGTATTTATGTCTTCATAAGGTAGTTGGTAGATGTCTCCCCCAACCAGTAGATGAAGGGTGTCTAGAAGGTCTTCCGGAATTCCCCTGAGCAATACCAACTTTAGCGATTCAAGGTCAAGTGTACACTTGGCCCTTTTATAACTGACTAGAACCTCTCTTCATAATCTTCCAATGATTCATCACTTCCCATGGTCATTCAGAAGATTTCTTCCTTGGTGTCTTTTGACCTACAGTAGTCTCGATATTTTTTATTGAAGGCTTGTTGCATTTGAGCCCGAGTTGTGATGCTATTGCCAGGTAACCCCATGAACCAGCACAATGTTGCATCCTTGAGGGTAGAAGGGAATAGTTTCAACTTTTTCTCATCTTCTGTATAGTCATAGGTTCGATAGATAACAGCAAACTCAAACAAGAAGCTGTCAGGATCTTCTGTGGTCAATCCATGGAAGTGAGGTACAGTTGAAGGGCTTATGTTTTTCATTTTAGTGTCCCCATTGGTCTCTCAGATGGGAAGGTACCCTATACTCTTTCTCCATTCCCCCTAGCATTTCTGTTTTCAGCCATTGTCTTAGAAGGGATGTTTTCTTCTTCTTCTTCCCCTATAGGTTCTTCAAATATCTTTGGCTGTTAACCTAAAGGTCCTTCTTGATCACTACCACCGAAGAAGAGAGAAGGATGGCTATGTGATGTGGTGGGGGTGTTGGGAAAGAATTTTCCTGAATTATCTTTGTTCCTACGAAGCATGAAAAAAATCTATTCGTTGATTTTTGTCTTTTTTATGCTTGTACCCGCAAAACTGAAATTGATTGAACAAACAAATTGCAACTAACTGAAATGAACTTGCTGAAATGAAATTACAAAATTGAAAAGGAAAGAAAATGAAATGCAGAATTGAAAGCAAGGAAATGACTAATCTACTTTTGCTGAAATGAAGTTGTTGAAAATGAAATTTCCAGAATTGAAAATGAAAGCAAATGAAATGCAGAACTGAAATCAAGGAAATGACTAATCTACTTTTTCTGAAATGGAAATTACAGAATTGAAATGAAAGCAAAGAAATGCAAGAATTGAAAGAAACAACTACTCTACTTTTGCTTAAATAAACTACTTAGCAGAATGTTGCAGTCATAAATAGAAGAAAAGTAGTAATCACACAATACTCTGACACTTTCTCGCAATGGCCCTAAAAAGTGGTGAGCACCAATATTGCAGTGATAATTCTACAACTCCTTGGCTTCCTACTTTACTTTTATCAACTCGGTAGTTCGTAACAAACTTGGAAGCGACGGTGTTGTATGCACAACTACTAATTCTTATTGTAGGTTGTGACTTGGTCAGCTAGCGCAAAATCACTAGGAGCTCAATCCAACTTCTGTGAATTCCAGAAGAAGATTTATATGTGATGAAAGAAAGGAAAGCTTACTCTATAGAGGCTACTCTACTTGCAGAAAGAGAAAGAAGACTAAAATGCAAAGTAAACCTAGCAAACCCTAATTAACCAACTAAACCTATTTTTGTGGAAAAGAGAGATGAAAAACCATGAAATGAATGATATTACTTAATCTAGGAAGCAAACAACATCTACTCAAGCTATTTCTAGAAGGAAATGAGAAAAAAACATCTTTTTGGATTTTTATGTATTTTTAGGTGAAATTTTCATGCATGTAATTTATTTGTTTGCGAATGTGGTAGTGATTAGGTGGCGATGGAGGGTGACTTTCAAGTTTACAGAGGTGTAGGAAGGTGTGGATGGGTCCTAGGAGGTCCCAAGTGGCCTTCTGGAGGCTTTCCCTCCAATCAGACTTCAAAAGGACACCTATAGGAAAATCTACAGGAGGCTATAGGGGATCTACAGGAGGTCTATAGGAGGATGTCAAGACCTGTTTTAGAGATTTTGAAGGTGGGAAAATGGGTGGAAAGGGTAGTTGATGGCTAGGGGGATGTGTTAATGTGTCTAGGGTTCATCAAGAAGGATTAGGGAAGAGAAAGATGGTTGGACTTGTTCAAAGAAAGAGAGGAAAGTTCATGAGAAAAGTGCAGAAAATTAACGCAGATTTGTGAGGGACTTTGGATGACCTATGGAACATGGATCAGAGAGAGATGGTGATGGTTGATTGGTTGAGTTATTGTGAGCAGAGATGTACTACAAGAGAATTGAAAATCAAACACTGAGATTAAGCAAGCAAAGAAACTAACTACACCAAGAAAATAAAACTTTGCAACAAGCTAAGCTAAACTCTTATCTAGGAAAGTAAATGATGAACAATGTTATATGGAAAGGAAGCATGGAAGGAAATTTATTGCAAAGACAGAAATGAGCATGGTGAAATGGATCTACAACAAAGCATTAACCTTCTAACAATCTAGAATACTAGAAATCCTATGGAAAAGGTAAATCTATGTTTTTTGTGGTAGGAAGAGGGTCTTGGCCTCAGTTCATGGTCCCAGAGGGAGGAAAGGAGGCCAAGCCTCTGTTGATGGCCATTTTATATCTTTTTCCTATCACTGTTCAACCTTCTACAAAAAACTGAAATGGAAACAACCTTTTAAATCACCAAAAGCAACCTATCATTAATTAAGAAAGAAATCTATCTAACAACAACTAATTCATAAACAGTAACAAAACATATAAATACAAAACAAGAGGTGTTTGGCTGCTTGGATTGGGCCCTAACCTAAGAGCTTCAGCCCTCTAAGGTAACTCAATGCTAGGTAGAACAAGATCCCATCTTCATTATCAAAATAATAATAGCATTACATGAAACTATCAAAAAAAGTAAGCTTGAAGTTGAGCAGAGCAAAATTGCAACAAAAAATCAAAAATTTAACTAATATTCAACAACCTAATGAGGCCCTAGGCCTCTCTACTTATACAACTAGAGCTCCCAATAGCTCCCTTAGAATCAGGGAGGCTTGGCTCCCAAAACTTGAGATAGACAACAGTTATCCTCCAATTGCTCGACTACCTCTTTGGTGCGTTAATGTGGTTGCTTGTGCTCCGAGCTTTCTGAAGGAGAATTTGAAGTAGGGAGTCATAAATGAGGGGGACACCCTCCTATAAATTCTCTCTCTTGTCTTCTTCAAATATTTTTTGCCAAATGTTCATTAAATCTTTGATTTTGTCTCCAAAATTGACCAAAAATCTGCATTAAGCACACATTAGATGTTAAGGCATAATGACCAGCCCAACTCACTCTATTAGCATAAATATAATCAAAAACATGCAATAAACTAATGAGAATGGTGGATTAAGCTAAGTTAGGAGGCAAAATGAGCCCATATAATTACCCATTTATGGGGCTCATTAGAAAGCACCCAAAAAATAGTCCTGAACAATCTAATAGATTTGAATTCTAGTACTTGGTTGGCCACCAACTTTAATGTCTCTAAATAGATAGATTCCCTACTTTTTCCATAACAGAATAGAACAAAAGATAAGAGTAGATTTCCTAACTAGGGTGGAATCCTTCATGGGGTCTACCAAGTGTCCTTAACCAAAGTTCTACCAAGTGGTTCCATGAGAATAGTGAAAAGGAATAGGGAGAGAGGGAATCTTGCCCAGGTCTTCTAGAGGCCTTGAAGAAATTAGAGGGACCCCCATTGATGAGAAGCACAAAGGAGGCAAAAGAAAAGAAATGTTACTTCTATTTGACCTATTGGGCTGATAAACTAGTTTAGGTAGAATTTCATGAAGAATGTCCCATCTAATCTTATTGTAGGCTTTAACTAGATCAAGCTTGAGAACATCACATCCTCCTCGTATTTAGAGAGTGGGTGACTTCTTGGACTATCAGAAGGAAAATGAAGATTTGGTGTCCTGACAAGTCTCCTTCTTCATCTCAAACCAATACTAGTAACTGAGTCTTAAATCTCGAAGAGATAATCTTGCTTATATTCTTAAATGAAGAATTGCATAAGGATATTGGCCTGAAGCTATTAAAACTCAAAGCTCATTCCTATGGGATGTTTTTTATTAGAAAATTGTGTTTAAAGCTTTGAGAGTAACCTTTAATTTCTTCGATTCTTTCAACTACTTCTAGGGAGTCTATTTTAATGAAATCTCATGTCATCTAGAAAGAGACAGTAGGGAACCCATCGATACCATGCTCTTGAATGCAATTAAGCAAGTTCTCAATGGCCTTCTTGGAGAGCATGCTTGGGAAAATTTGAGAATTACATCATTTCTGCTTCAAAAAACTTTCATGCTCTGAAAGGAGTTTTTTGAAGTAATTTACTGCTTCCATATAGAGATTATTGTGCCTTTCCATTTCATTATGTCTACAGTGCTTGCTATATTTTTAGAGATGTGTTTAATTGATCTTTGACCAACACAAGATTATGAAAGAATATAAAGTGAGGGTCCGCTACATGAAGCCAATGAACTCTATATTTATGACACAAGAAAATTTCCTCTTTTTTTAAAGCTCTCCTCAAACTTGGCTACTGGATGAACTTCCTTATTTTTAAAATCTAGAGATATATCACTATATCAAGAGATTATTGAAGGGTTTTCATTCCTAAATTCAAGGATTCCTTCTCTTTCAAAAATCTATTGATAAGATCACTATTTCAAGAGATGGTTGAAGGGTTTGCATTTGTAGCTTCAATGGTTTCTTCTCTTTTAAGAATATTATGAGAGATCTCCTTGTTCCAAAATATTAGTTTGGATTTTTGAGATTTTGGAGTTTCTTTTCCATGATAAACATTTTGGATCCCATCACTTGATAATCTTGCCACAACTTATAAATTTTAATAAGGAAATCAGAGTGAGAGGGCTACATAAGCTCTAATTTCAAAGGGTCGTTGTGTGGTTTGTCATCATTTTCTATGATTAGAGAGATCACCCAAAGATCTAAGAGGGCTTGACATGCTAATGATTTGAGAGTGTTCCTCTATGGATGAGAGAATCTAAGTCAAAATCACCCTCTATCTAGTCTTTGTTAAGAAGAAATATGTGTAATCTTTTCATAACAAAACCTTTCCCATTTATCTTTTTATTCCGAGTGAAATATCCATTTCTATGGCTAATGTTAATGTCGAAATCCTTCTGGATGAAATCATACAAAATTGAAGTTGGATTTCCATATAGGCTGCAACCAACCTTTCTTCTCATGTACCCCTAGAATTATGTTCAACTCCCCACCAACAATCCATTGTAAGTTATTTAAGACTTTCTCTCTCTAGATAATAGATTGTAGCAATTAGGCTTGAGGATTGTTAAAATAGGACCATAAACTAATAAACATTAGTGAGGTAGAAATGTTTGTCCCATATTTTGAAGGGAACCTTAATGTTATCCAGAATCTGGATTTATTATCTAGAACATCTAATATTTCCAAGGTCATCAATGTAGTTATCCTTCCACTTCTACCCTCTGGCTTTTATAGAGATTTCTTCAACATTCTTTTATATTCTCCTTCTGGTGTCTTCCATCCTGCTTTCATCAAGCTTGGATTCTTGAATGAATATGATGTCTATTTGTTCTAGGATGATCTTTCTATTAAGTGACCTTTGTTTAACCTTTGGATCCATGCCTCTTACATTTCATGATAGCATTTTCATGAGGACACAGAGGACTAGCCATTGGATTTTCATTTATTATATATGACACAGCCATAGATGATCACTGATCAATAAAACTTTTGTTTCATGAAACCGATTTTTGGAACCATCTTCAATGGTCTCTATAAATGGAGGTGTAGGAAGATGCAGAAGGAGAAATAATGTAGCACTATATTTTATGACTTTTCCATAGGTACATCTACAAAATGCACACCCACAGCTCTATTGTTCACCTATTATACCAGTGCAAATTATAGGAAAACTTGGAAGGGTTAGACATGATTGTTCCAACCATACTCTTATTGTTCTGCAATACATATTATTCATAACACATACCTACAATACTATTGTTCACCTATTCGACTAACGCATATTGTAGGCAAATTGTTAAATGTTGGACTTTGTTGTCTCAAGTTCACACACTAGCACTAAATATGCAATGTATTGTGTGCATCCTTAGATATGTTTGAGATTGCAAGCTAACTGTTTAAATAAATGCATGTAAAAAACTTCTATATTAGCAAAATAACTATCAGTATTATTTTCTAGCATTTTGGGTTGAATTCACAATAGTATGCTAACAAGTGTCATTTCAATGTCTAGAAATTAGGATATATAAATGTGAGATATATACTCTACATCTTTGGGTTATCTCCTTTTCAAATCTGATCTTTTTTAGGCTACATGTTAATTGTTTGAACTTTGAACTTTGAAGAAATTGTTGAATGAACTTCATAAGGTAGTGGTACCATAAATTGTGTTATTTCAAAGATTTGACTTCCATATTTTCACAAAATACAATGTTCTCAAAAAATACTTATATGTATAGATAATTATGTTTAGGATTATCTATGTGTCGGAGTGGTTCCTTTATGTTCTACTATAATCTTGATGTTGACAAGCTTTAGCTTACTTTTTTCATCAATTTTTCATAGAATATGCAAAAGATTTCATTGTCAAAATGTGGCAAAAATTTTGTTTCTCCTGATTTATTTTTTTATTGTTCATGACAAGATAATCATGTTGCAGGAATGAGGTATCTTACAGTCTGTTTCAATTTGTGGATTTTTTTTCCTCCCATTTTTATAAGGATGTAGATTTCATTTTCATGTTGATTGTTTTTGCATGTATCTTATCTAGCCCCAAATGTTGATGGAGAAGATCGTGACAAGTAGTCGTGGACATAGACTATCAAAGGTTAATGTTACAATACCAATTCCACCTGGGATCAGAACAATTTTAATGGTAAGTGACATAAAGAAGAGTTATTTAACGACAGGGTTGAAAGGGCAACCTCATGTCTTAGTTCTAAGTCATTTATTTGCATTTCTTAGTTGTAAGTCATCTATTTTTGAGCTTTACCATATTAATTATTTCACTAATCCAATATGCATGGCTTGTATTTTTCACCCGATGTTAGTCACTTTACATGGTTGATATAACATTCAATTCTATGCCACTTTTATTTTAAGTCAAAGATTTTATTGATTAAAAAGATGTTCATATTTTGATTGGTTTACTTGGAGCTTGATTTTAAAAAGTTTTGTAAATTCCATGTGGATGTTATTTTTTTAGGGCGAGCTCTTTGCACCAGTAAGGTCAGATGAGTCCTAGAACATAGATATACAACACACACATCTTTGGCCTTTTTTGTGTATATGTTATTCTTTATGTCATTGATGGATGGTTATTGATGATGTAAAAAGAATGATGGGAAGGTCTTGCCAATTCTCTTGACAAAAATAAATAAAATGGAGTTGTAGAATTGTGTTTTAAAGGGTGAGCTAGAAATAAATACTTGAAAGGTCGAATTGGAGAATGGTAAGCTATCTAATTTGGATCTAGAGACACAATAGACCGTGGAATAAAAATTATAGTATTGATGAGCCTTCTTAGTAAATAAGCTCTAATTGTTAGACCACTACTAAAATTTTAGTTATCTACAATGGCAATAGTGACTCTAGCTTTATTTGTATGAATAGTGACCTTGTCCATTGTCCTATTCATTTCCTATTAATAATTTTGTTTTTCAAACTCCAACTAGTTTGTTGTTAAATTAATTAAAGCTTTGATGACAAACTTATAGTTTTCAAAGCTCTTTTCTAAATTTATTTTCTTGAGCAAATTTGTCTTTTTACTTTAGGTATTGTAGATTGCTATTGTTTGACATATGCTATGATACAATTGCATGGATAAATAGACATAAATGTTGCAAACAATAGTATTTTTTGAATCTAAATAAACAATATTTCCAGATATAAAGTTTATTAATTAAGAACATCTTTTAGACTTCTTTGCTAAGTTATGATTATATTTCGGTAGGGTATTTTGTGTACGATGACATTGTATTGTCTCTTTGGTTTCTGTCTAGTAACAACGGTTAATAAGGAATGTGTTTTTGAGTAGCAGACACATCTTATTCTAATATCGACAGGAAACTCCATGGTTTTCAGGCACGAAAACAAAAATGCAGATGTCAGCGGGATATCCAAAGTCTGTGTTGGATGAATTTAATAATAGTGATGATTTTGATTCCTTGTGAGATAAATAATGTCATGAGTCATTCAAATAAACAATAGTAGCTCAAGAATGAAGGTGAAGCTATTTCTTTTTGTCCAAGTCAATTTCTTTTATTTGTTGGTTGTTGTCATGTTTTAAGTGCGAACTTGTGAAATTCCAAATTACAAGTTGGTTTATGTAAAAGAGAAACATATTATATATTATATATATATATATTTTATTATTATTTTATATATTATTATATATATATAATTATATATATATATATATGTCGTTCATGGTTTATGGAAATCCTGTACATTTGGCACCTTAAGTTTAGATATCATTTAATACTCAAACACCAAACAAACAACAACATAAGATTTTCTTTCACTCAACCTACAACATATTTCATTTATCTTCATCAATGTTCTTCTTCCATATGCTATCCACTTATGACATTTGCTTTGTGATATTTGGTGCATTTGCTAGTTATAGGTCATTTATAGATTATAAATGTTTTCAGAGTTTAACTTCTAATTGAGTATTGAAATGAACATATTGATTCTCTTATACATAATTATTTTTCCCTCCACCCACTTTTCATAAATTCCATAACCATTAGGTAGGGACCTATAACTCTGATGTTGCTTTGCTTGTTCAGTAGTATATTGTTGAGACTTTAATTTATTGAAAGTTGTAGAATTTACAATTTATGAAGTTTCAAGGTCTAATTTTTAAAATTCTAATTCTTTAAAGGGTGCTAGCTCAATGGAAGAGCACTTGCTTTACAAGCAAAAGGTTGATGGTTCGATTCCATCATTCCTTGACATCCATATCAAATGGCGACAATCAATTTCTAGCGACGAAGGCTCTTTTGACCATCACCAATGAGCTTTGGTGACCTTTTTTGACCCTCACCAAAATATGAAATGGTGACAATCAACGAAAGCCACCATAGATATGCATCAACAGTGATGAACCTCAAAGGTTCATAACCATAAATCGTTGTTGTTGATATGAAATGGTGACAATCATTGTCTGTCACTACAAGAAGAAAGGACATTGGTGAAGGGTGAAAAATGTCACCATAAGCTCATTGGTGATGACCAAAAGAGCCTTCGTCACCAAAAACTGAACATCACCAAAAGTGGCAATGCCAAAAGTATAAGTGTTGTAGTGACATTCAAATTCTATCACCAATAATGATTTATAATGATAGATAGTGATTGTCACCATTCCATATGAGCAATGGTGATGAACCATAGCCTTCGTCACCAAAAATTGAACGTCCCCAAAGGTGGCATCGCCAAAAGTATAGGTGTTGTAGTGACATTCAAAGTCCATCACCAATAATGATTTAAAATGAAAGATAGTGACCGTCACCATTTCATATGATCAATGGTGACGGACCATAGCCTCTGCCACAAAAAAATGAATGTCACCAAAGGTATAGGTGTTATGGTGACATTAAAGGTCCACCACGAATATTGATTATAATGACAAATAATGACCATCACCATTTCATATGAACAACGACGATTTATTGTGATTGATCTTTCATATCCGTCACTATTGGTACATATAGATGGTGATGTTCATTCACCCTCACCAAAAGTCGCATTGCCATAAGTATAGGTGTTGTTGGGACATTCAAGGTCCATCACGAATAATGACTATAATGAAAGACATTGAATGTCACCATTTCATATCAACAACAACAATTTATGGTTACAAACCTTTGAGGTTCTTCACTATTGATGCATATATATGGTGGCATTCGTTGACCGTCACCATTTCATATTTTGTTGACGATTGAAAAATGTCACCAAAGCTCATTAGTGATGGTCAAAAGCTCATTCCATATAGATCATGTCAGAGCATGATGGAATAAAACCACCAACCTCCTGTTTGTAAAGTAGGTGCTCTTCCATTGAGCTAGCACCCTTTAAAGAATTAGAATTTTAAAATTAGACCTTGAAACTTCATAAATTGTAAATTCTACAACTTTCAATAAATTAAAGTGTCGACAATATTTTACTAAACAAGTAAAGCAACATTGAAGCTGCAAGTCCCTACCTAATGTTTATGGAAGTTATGAAAAGTGGGTGGAGGGAAAAATAATTATGTATAAGAGAATCAATATGTTCAGTTGAATACTCAATTAGAAGTGAAAGTCCGAAGGCATTTAGAATTTATAAATGACCTATCACTAGAAAATGCACCAAATATTGCGAA
>APFE031526493.1:67393-88199 GCA_000404065.3 Pinus taeda | reverse complement strand
GTTTTATTAATACCATCTATCTAATACTACCGCCCATTTACCCTTTATTTAATACTACCGCCCATTTGCAACTAACTCTGGTCCCTTCATTAATTGCGGGTTAACCACTTACAAATATTAATATGGGCTTTATTGACTCTTGACTATGACGTGATCCCATGACATGAATAAGGGGGTTAGGGTGGGACCCTAACAGTTACACTCCTCAATTTCTGCATTTAGGGGTTGCATCTTTGGCTTCCTAGGAATGTCATTTGAGTCAAAAATATATTCTAAAGGAGTTAGGCCTATAGGTAGGAAATTATCCTTTAGTTCGATTACTTCAGATTCTTCCTCAATCATTTCATCAAAATCTATTTGATTTAGCTTTTGTAAATTTGTACAGTCAAAGGTTGTTGGATGCAAAATCAGATTTGTTGTTTCAACTGATATATTTGTCTCAACTTTATCAATTTGTTGTTGATCATCCCTAGTACTTGTGTCTATGTTTATACTTGAGAATTCTTCTTTCATGGTCAAAAAATTATTTATTTGTGTGTCATTCTCAAATACTTGCCAATGTTTAACATTATTTGGGACAGCAGGTCTGTGTTTTATCTCAGCAGTGAAGTGATGGTTGGGCTCAAAAGGAAGTTTGCAAGCACTGGAAAAAGTTGCCAAACTGTGTGCATGTAAGTTATGACTTCTAGGAATTTTAGAGAGCTGAAATTCTAAGAAGTTGTTAAGTAATTCAGTTGCTGCTCCTCTATAATACCTTAGTCTGAGGTCATTTGTGACAAAATTTCCCTTCATTTGTTGTATAATCAAATCTGAATCGCATATAATGGAAACTTTAGTCACCCCTAGACTCTTAATTAGTTTGAGACCCAAAGAAAGGGCTTCATATTCAGCCATGTTGTTTGTACATCTGAAATTTAGCCTATATGCATGACCCTGAGCATGGTCGTTTTGTGTGTTGTGTATCCAAACCCCTGCCCCTACACTTAATTTGTTCACTGACCCATGAAACTCTAAGTACCATAAGATTTCTTGGTTATGAATGGCCTTAATAGTTTTGGAAGCTTGTTTAGTGGGCAGGTTTGGCTTTTGTAACTCATATGATATATCATTCTGCTTAGTTTTGTCAATCATGTCATCAACTTTTTGGTTTTGGGCACAAGATTGTTCATTCATGCTTTCTGTTTGTGTTGTTTCTAGGAGATTGGCCTCAGCTTTGGAGCACATGTCAGCATTATATAAGATAAATGAATCCATGTCAGAGTGAATGGAGTAGATTGGGAAGTTTTGGGGCTTCTCTTGACTGATAACCACATATTTCATCAATGTTTCCCGGTATAATCTCTTTGGCTGGCCAAAGACTGAAATCGTGGCATAGGACATGTCTAGCTGCAAAGATCCTTGGAGCTTTGCACCCCAAGATCTAGACAAAAGCATACCATACTTAGGTGGGATATCAGCTACCACCACATCCATCAAGATTGTTTTGGTTAGATATTGGACTAAAGAAACACAAAGATCTTTGATTAGGCTTAGACACCTGACCTGGCTGGAATCAAAGGAGAACAAGTCTTTGTAGGGCCTTTTGATGTCTAGATCTAGCTTTTCCATCACGGATTTGGGCATTAGATTATGGGAAGCTCCTGAATCAAACATTGCATTGTGAAACACCTTGTCATGAATGTTTAAGCTTACATAGAATGGAGGGACACCTCCATCTACTGATTTGCCATTGACTTCCGGACCAAAAATCAGTTATGGTTGGTCATCCAAAACATTGACTGCATCCCTATTCTCTGATACTTGTAGCGATCTATTGATTTGTTGTCTGTAAACTTCATGTTTAGCCAATTCAGAAAGAGGAATTGCTATTTTCAGCTTGCCAATTTCTATTTCTAAGTTAAAAGGTTTCTCTATCTGAATTTTTATATTTTGGGCAACAAGCTTTTCTTTTTGTGTTGAGTTTTCATTGAGCTTTTCTTGATTAGGTATGCAGTTATGAGGTACATCTGATTTGTCATTATCGTCTAGAGGGTTGTTCAAGTCTTTTGTTGGAGAATGGGATGTAAATGAAGGGTCTCTTGAAGGTTGTAAGTCTAATACATCTTCCACCGTAACTTCCTTTGGGATAGTTTTATCAGAGGACTTTGTTGGGACAGCTTTATCCTTGGATTTATTAGGTTGTTTAGCTTCTTTCAGTTTGGTAGGTTCAGGCACATCTATGGTTCTGCTTCTCAATTTGTACTGTTTATGAACCTCATAGACTGTTGCATCATAGCCTTCTCTAAAATCAAATGACTCACCAGATTTGGTTTGAAATTGTTTGAATTCTTCGGCCTCTTGGTCATCTTGAGTTAGATACACTTGTTGTTCACTATCTAGACCCATTAGGTTAATGTGGGGGTCCTCTGTTGGTTCACTTGAGGTTGAGGCCTCTGCATAATTCTCTTGAAATGGAGGTTTGATATTCTGATCAGGGCAAGTCCTTCCAGCATTTGGGTTTTGATTTTTTCTAAAATTAGGATTCCTAGTTGTGTTGCTTGTCTGACCCTCCCAGGATGACTTTCTTTCAATGTTTTCAACTCTATCTCCTAATCTATCCATACCTTTGATGATTTCATCTAACTTTTGCTCAAAAGTTGAAGGTTCTTCTTTAAATGTTGTTCTTTTTTCAGTTCTAGCCCGATTTCATTTGGCAATCAAGTTTGCCTCTACACTAACAGCTACATTCTACATCTCTGCTAGGTTTAATGGGGCTCTTTCCCTCAGTTGATATGCCATATCTGAATCAAATCCATCAGGGAATTTGATCAAGACTAAGTCAGGTGGGGGTCTAAGGTTTTGTGGGATGGCATTGTATAGGTTGTTAAATCTAGCACAATAGTCTTGGACAGTTTCTTGTGGACCCCTTTTTAAGTTATCATATTCAGTTAAAATGTGTAAAGGGTCTTTCTTCTTTTCCCATCTATTTAAGAAGGCTAGATATAGGGCCTCATGATTGGCTATAGAGTGTGCAGCAAGTGACCTAAACGAGGTCCTTACATCACCAGTTAGACTTTGAACAAATATTTTCATTCTCACATCATCATCATCAATTTCATAGTTTTCAAAATAATCCTGCATCTTCTTAGTGTGCTGTTGGGCTGTATAAGAACCAGCACCATCAAAATAAGTGATCTTGCTTTGATAATCTTGGGGCATAGCCCCTAGATTTGCAGGAAACTACAAGGGAGCATATCTATTGGCCATATTTACAGGGATATATGGAACAACAAGAAGGAGTGGAACTACTAGAACAACATGGCTAACGGTGGAAGTATGTGAAGCAGATTAAGGGGTGGGAAAGATGCTTCGAGAGGTGGATGAAGAACTAGGGGAAGCAGTAGTAATGTGAGGATGGGAAGAAGCTTTAGCAGGAGTTGGGATATAGTTCTAATGAAAATTTTGAAGGTTTGAATCAGTAGATCTTTCTTCTTCTTCTTGTTTCCTAAGGGTCTTAGGGATTAAATTTGGATTTTCAAAAATAGCTGGAGGATCTTGGTCAAGGTTTGACCTTGTGTAATGAGTCTTCTTCTTTGGAGCCAGCTTCTAGATTTGTGTTTGGTATTTTTATGGGAATGTTTTTATAATCACAGCTTTAGCCAATATCCTACAGGAAATTCTGTTGGGAAATAGGAGGCTTTGGGAGTTCTTTATAACAAGAAAACTGATCAAATCATTTAAGGAAGTTGTTTAAAGCCTAAACTAGACTAGAGATTGACTGAAGCAGCTTTTACTTACTCCTGTGAATGCAGAGCAAAAGTAGTTTCAGAGGCTACATGGCTAACTTTAGGCTCCATCTGTAGTTTTTAGAAAATGAACAACACTACCAAAGAGTCATTCAGTTCCCCAGCGGAGTCGCCAATGATGTTATCACTCAGGTTGTTCCCTGCCTCCTAGAGGGAATACGGCTGAGGTAACCACTAACCAATCTTTTAGCTACAGGTCCTAGCCTACCTGCAACCAGAGAGGGCTCTCTCTGTGTAATTTAGCTTTGTTTGTTTGTATTTTAGGCTAGTTATAAGACACAAGTTTTGTTTGATGTTTGGAAGATGACATTCAATAGAGCAAGGTAGCAATTTGAGAGAAGTTCATACCATTGGGTAGATGGAGTCTAAGCATACAAACTTCCAAGATGGCTTCTTTGGAAATAAGAAAACTACAAAGCAGGATAATTAAACATAGAACAATCTTTGAAGCTGAAATGAGATGAAATGGAGTCAAAAGATGAAAGACAATAAAGAATCTTTCATTCTGTTAACAGAGAGAAACTGCATAAACATTATCAGGGAGCATTTAAGAATTCCTTGATGACATTTAAAGTGAAAGAACCAGGGAGACAAGAGCAATTAAGAATTCTTTCCTATGCTAGTCCTGTAGAAAACATTAAAAATCACAGGAATTGAACCTAGAGTACAGTGAGGTAATTTCTGGGTTATTCTTCTTTCTGTAACTTAGAACATGATATTTAGATGATATATAAAGACAGACATAGTAACATAAGAGTTAAAAATACTTATTGGTGCATGCATTAACACAAGAATTCTGCAATCTATTCTTTTGCCATTGATTCCATACTCAGTCAGTTCACCAGCAAAGCATTCCAGCAATTTTATTCATGAAGAGTTCTCAAAAATATGTAGCGCAAGTCTAGAATGATATTCACTGGCCAACAACAATACATCTCTTTAACAAGTATATATAGGAGTTTTACAAAATATCCCATAGGGAAATATCTGGACTTAAATGTATCCATCTACTCTGACATAATAAAAAACTATTGTGAAGAAAAACGCGCAGCAATAACTGAGGAATTGAAAGCTCTTTACTGGTTGTTGTAGGTGTCCTATTGTGCCGTTGACCCTTGACTCTGGTAGTCGGTGGATGATCGCTTCCCTGATGTGTTGTCCTGTGTGCTATCCTTTGCCACGTGGTCTGCACTTTTTAAATGTTTTTAGCACGAATTTTACCCACTGTCACTTTGAATTTTTTGGTAGCCGAGTCATATAATAAAATTTGTATGTTATGCAGATAATGTACAGGAAGAGAATTAAAATTACTTCAAGACTTCAAGCAAGCTTTGCCACCATTGTTCTGTTGGTAACTGATGCTTCTTTAATTTGAACAATATTTCATTAGCTTCAGTGTATGTGTAGTAATTTGGCCAAACTGGAAAGAGATGTGCTATCTCATGCTGAATGTAAAATAAATTTTCCAGCTTGTCATATAGACTTTGCCCTATGGGAGGGACTGCCTCTTCTGAACTGCCTGATGATGCTGTGAGTTGATTCTGTACATAAGTACTCAGCATGTTTGCATACTTCTCCTGTTTTAGTAGCCTTCCTGTGCTGGTGACCAGGCTGGGTAAACCTTTGCTTTGTAAATTTGAAAGTCTCTACCTGAAAGCATTTACCTCTGTCTCCATATCTTGGCATTTTCTTTCTATATTTTGGACGAAATTTCTCATGGTCAACACCTTCTTGACTCTTACAATAGTTTATGTTCTGTTCTGGATGTTTAGTGTTGCCATCTGCTCACCAGTACGAGTATTCAAAAAATGAATCAATTGGTTGGCTTCCTCAGGCTTATCTGCCAAGAATGTTCTGGCCTTGTGGGTTTCATAATGAGCTACACCTATCAATTCTATTTGATCAAAAATAGTTTGTATTGTTGTCCACTGATCAGCAATAGATTGTCCAATCTTATTCCACAAAATTGTTTTTATTTCTGCCAAGGTTCTATGGAGAGTGAGGTCCTTCTCCAAGGCCTTTATTTTGTTCTCTAGGGCCTTTACTTCCCTGGTTTTCTACGCAATAGTCATTTTTGACTTGTCATAACTAGCCTCAATTTTAGCTAGTTTCTCCTTGGTTTCCTTCATTTCTACCATTTGTAGCTCCAAGGCTTTGATCTCTTTCATCATTCCTTCCATGCTTAAACTGGCCTCTTGTAATGCTCTTGTTGTAGTTGTTGTAGAAGTTGAGGCACCTGCTGCTACTGTCGGATCAATGGAAGGTACGTTTTTAGTAACTGTTGGAGGAGGGGCCGAGACTGTTGGAGCTGTTAGGGGCGGCTGGGAGGCCAACTCTGGTTGTCTTCCTTGTAGAGCCTCTTCTAATGCTTTCTTTGTGTCCAATATCCTTTGGTTCATCCTCATAAGCAGGCTAACCACATCCTCTACTTCCTGTTGTTGCGCCACTTCTGCAGTTTGAGGATGTATGGTAGCTGGCAGCTTCAATTGTTTTCTCAGTGATGTTATGTCTTCCTCCTTTTTTCTGATTAAGGTCTGTGTGCCTTTGGGATCTTTGGGATCATGTCCCAACTCTATAATGATTTCTTCCAAGGATTTAATTCTATTGTCTTTGGCAAGTGAGGAGGCTTTCTCCAACTCTAGTTGGGCAGAAGTGTTATATAAAGAATTTTGTAGTCTATGGGCCATTAATGCCTTATCTTCCAAGGTGGAGTACACCATTTCTCCTGTCTGCTTGTGCAACTCAATCTAGTCTATTGGATGTATGTCCTTGGCAAGAACTTCTAGATTGGTTCTGATGTAATCTGCAGCTGACTATGGCTGCTACATTGTTGGTCTGAAGTGACTGAGAGTCATCTTCCCTACTTCCATATCATAGGCTGCCATCAGCCTTTGTTGATTTGTTGGGGCCATTCTCATCACTTGATTATAGAGCTGAAACCTTACTAGTTCGTTTCTAGCTTTAATCTCAGTGAATGCCCTTTTGATATCTGAGCCCCTTTAGGTCTGCTGTTTGGAGGATGAAACCTCCCCACCTGGTTGTCTGTCTTGCTCCTGCTGAAAGGAGCTGGCTGATGTTTCCAAAGTTGGAGGGATCTGTTGTCCAGAAGTTCCCTCACCCCTGATATTTCCAATGGTTTCTTCTGTAATCTCTTCCTCAGCATAGGGGTTTAGCCTTTGTCTTTCTTCCCCTTGCTAGTCTGTTGATGCCCCTGTGGGTGTGCCCTCTGTTCTGTCTCTCTTCTTACCTATTTCCTCATTGTGAGGAGTTTGCAGCACAGGGGTTTTAGGTGCTTTTGTTTGTGTTGAAGGGCTTTGTTCTTGACCCTTTTCCTGATTGGTGGATGGCTGCTCTTCCATTGTGCTTTGCTGCTCTGAATGTTTGATTTCCTTACCTTTCCCTGCAGGTGGAATGGCCTCTTTAGCCGGCTGTCGTGTAGATGTAGCAGTTGATGTGCTTGCTCCAATTGGTTGTGGCTGTGTGAAGGTGACCTGTGCAACATAATCCAGGTCAATTCTTTTCTCAATCTCTTTCATATCTTTCTCTAATTTTTCTTCCTCAATAAGCTCTTCATCATCTAATGTGCCTTCTACCCATTATGGTTGATTAGCATGTTGTCCAATGTGGGGGATTGGCTGGTGCACATATCCTGAAAGCCTATGTTTGACTCTCCTAAGTCTTATGAAGTGTTTAGGGTCATATGTTGCCTAGTAGAAGCTTTGTTTTAACAAGAGATCTTCTCTTAACATATTATCTGCATCCTTCCAGGCTTCTTCCCTTTTGTTGAAAACAAAGGGACCCAATTGATGTCTGATTTTTAGCTGTGCCTTCTTGTTTTTCCCATGGAAATGAGCTAAGTCTGCATTACTGAACTTCCTGAAATATTCCAAGGCAAAAAGTCTCATGGGGACATATCTTGGCAGATTGTAGGGGGCAACTCACACCCATAAATTCTGATCACTGTGTGGTTTTGGTAGAAGTACCAATCACAAATGTTGTAGCCCTTGGAAAGATGCAAGATTCTTTGCATTTCAGCAGTGAGTCTAGTAGGAGTCATCATTAATAAGCAAGTAGCTGGGTAGATGAACAGGTCATTAAACTCACAATATGTGTAGGGAGAATAGTGGACTTCATGGAAAACTGAGGTCCAATAGATGACAGATCTTCTCTCTCCTTTTGAGTCTAATCTCTTGAGAGGAATTTTGAAACTATCAGGGTGATAGTACAGCAGCAGATGGTAAATATAGGAGGTGTACTTATATACTCTTTCTCTCTCCATCATCATGAATTGTTCATTTATTTTGTTGGCTATGAATGTGGCATAGTCATACATGACAGCAGGGGGATGCCCTGGGGTAAACATGGTTAACAGCTGAAACACGGTCTCATCCACAAACTCTCATGTTTTGCATCCTAGAATGTAGGAAATCATATCTGCTAGGAGCCTGCCTGTTTCATTAAATGAGGCCTGATGATACGGTGGAGGATGATCATACTGGCATTTTGGCTGCATGAATAACTAACCAACTCTTGATATCTCTACACTAGAGAGCTTTGCACCCTTGTCAAGCAGAACTTTCATTGAAAGAGGAACCAAGGGCTGAGGTGGCTCAAAATTTAGCATCTCATTGATGGATTGAGGAGTGATATAGAACAGGACAGATCCATCTGGAGTGAGGATTGCTCTTTGAGTAGGGTCACAGTGTGCATGACATAGATGAATGAAATCAGGAAACACATTGACTGATGGGAGGAAGTAGATGGGCATACTGGATTGCCAAATTCCTAGGATATCAGTATTATTTCTATGATTGTTTCTGAATTGGTAGGCAGTTTTGAGGTGAGATTTAAGGCCCATCATGTCTTTGATCTAGAAGTCTCTGTCTGCCAAAGGTAGCCATTCTAAATCCATGTGTGGGGCATTCAGAGGAGCAATGTTCAGAGCTACTGGAGTCTCCATGTTTTAAGTTGCTTGTATTTGACTAGAATATAGGTATAAACAACAATAGGAGGTAGAATTCAGGCTCTGAGGATACTTACAGAAGTATGAAAACTGATTTTTTACTTCACACCAATCTCACTGTATAGAGTTTGTGGTAAATTATTAGATTTACGGCCCTTAGACTAGCTTTTTTGCATAAATTTGTTGAATTGTCGACCCTGTGGATGGAATGCCTAGAGAATGGAATTGAATTTTTCCCAAAGGGGCACAAGTTTGCAGAGGGAAAAGGAATCTTAGGATTCCCCTTTTAGAAAAAAAGTTACAATCAACGGAAACAGGGCGTTGGAATATTTTAACTCAAGAATCGAGCGATTTTTGTAGTCTCTGTGGGTGCATATGGATGCACAGTGTGTTGGAGTGGCTTGTTTGCAGAGGAAATGAGTTGAAATTTGCAGGTCTGCGGTGAATTAGCAACTCAAATGGTGTATGCAGGTCAGTGAGCAATTTGTAGGAGCGTCGTTGGAAGAAAATTACAGGTTCTTTTGGCAATTAAACAGAGAACTTGAGAAACAGGGCTTTCAAGCTGGAAAATGGATAAATACCTGTGTCCAGGGTGCCAAGGATGGTTAGCAGGCACAACTTGGGCTGCGGAATTGAGCTATGGAGTTGAGTTGGTAGGTTGGTGACAGTATAAGCTCCATAAGTAATTCAATAGTGAAAACACATGCACATTCTTTACGGAGGAAACAAGTAGAAATAGGCAGAAAATAGTCATTTTCATGACTTTTTAACCAATTTTGGACCTTTTGGCGCTTTTTGCGTTTTTCCAGGATGACGTCATCATGACGTCCTTTTTGTCGTGTAGTGAGTACGGCAGATGATGTGGTGGCTAACATATGCGAAGACGTGGCATATGACACGGTGGTGGGGTGGTGACGTCAGCGGATGACATCTTGCAGGTACAGGGCAGTGGCAGGCAACGTGGACGCAATGTCATGCAGTGACGTACGTAAGCGGGGAGGGCGCTAGGCGGTTTCCATCGGACCACCTTTGGTACGGGAGCGGTAAGTGTCAGAGGCGGCCTGATGCAATAGGAAGGGGACAAGTGTCCCGGTGTACGACGGTGAAACCGTCGACCATCGAGTGGTAATGTACCACTACAGAGGGGCGCCCTATATCGATGAAGATCGTCGGATCTGTGGGGGGTGATCCGACGGTGGACGGGAGGGAGATGTAAGCGATCTTAAATAGACAAGAATGCCCGATAAACGTCAATTTTCGCATAGCTTCGGGAGGGTTTAGACCTTAGGTTATAGGTTTAATGTGTGTTTGGTGCCGGACCATGGTTATTCGTTTAAACAAATTTTAAACGAAATCCAACATGAAATGTAATGCGCGGAGGGTAATAGGGTATAGTTGGTGTGCGAAGGGGTTTAATATGGTTATTTATTTAACCGGGTATTAAATAAATCCCAAGGGTTAATGAACGCGGATGGGTTAACATAGAGTCCCAAATGGACCTAATGTTTCCCGGAATTATATTATTTGGCTATAGTTGCCATTTGGAGGAGATATTTAGATTTTTTTTTTGGTTTTAATATAGTTTTTTGTAGAATAGGGGTGGGGAAATGATTTAGGGAGCTATACAATAGGGTTAGATGTTAATATGACTTTTATGGAATGAAAATGAATAGACAAATGTTAAAGAGATGAAAGAGTATGGAATGACCATTTTTACACAAGAAATGTGGCTTCTTTTCACTAAGTCAACTCAGATGTCAACTTGGTTTTTAATAAAAATGGAATGAAACTGGACTTTTTGGGGAAAATCCTAAGGTCCTTGGGGGAATGTTAGTGAATGACTTCTGGGGGAATGAAAGGGGAAGCTAGTCATGCTTCCGGTGTTGTACCATCAAACAACTGCCATGGTGTCAATGCCATAAATGAGATGAGTCCTTCTTGACAAGACCACAAGTGATTACCTACTTGCTTCTGCAACCTCAAACTACCTACTCAGCCTAACAAACCTAACATTTTTTCTTCCTTGAGTTGGGTGCACTTAGATAAGCAAACCCTGATTGTCCTCTTTTCTTTTGACTATCCTCCTATCTAAATGTATCCTTATCTCTTCCAAGGGCCCGATTAAGCAGTTGGGCTCCTTAAATTCTCTACCTAGCTACTCATCTGCCAAGATTGAGCTGTTTGGACAGAATTCATTCTTTATTCTATAACAGCAAATTTAAACATGGCATGGTCCAAGTTGAACTGTTGGGCCATCCATCAAATTTGGTACCTTTTGCACATTATGAACTTGCAAAACAAGGTAGCAATGGCATTTTGACTGGCCACCTTCCTGGTCTTTGGTTTGGGGTTCATTTTCACTATTTTTTCTGACCAATTGATTTTCTTGCCTTTTGATTATTCTTTTAAGGCATACCCTCTTTTCATTTTTTATTTTTCCTTGTGTGCGTAAAAAATATGGAACCTTTGCAGCATGAAATGATGAACATATTTAGCCCTTCCACTGTCAATCATGAAAAATGAAACCTATTGGTATAGGAATCTAACACATTATTGGTGTTTAATCCTGATGATTTTGATGAAGTGTGTGTTCAAGCCATACATATTGAATGAGATGAAGGAACATTCAAGTTTTCACCACAATCATCCAAAGAGTTGGAAATCAGAGATTCCAATGACAGTGAAGGGAATAAAAATTTGACGAGAAAGAAATCAACGATAGCTCAGAAGGAAAGACCTACTTGTTCTCATTGCCAGAGAATCAGTCATGATGAATATAAGTGTTGGAAACTTCATCCAGAACTTAAGCTCAAAATGTTCCTTAAGGAGAAGGATGAAAAGAAGGCAATTGCAACATCTCAACAAGATCTAGGTTCAGATTTAGGTGATGAAAAGAGGATAACTGCCATAGTTTTGATAGGTAAAACTTCTGACATTGGTTCACGTTCGAATACTATTGCATCTTCATCAAACATAAATTCTTCAAATGAGGATAAAAGTTGAATTGTTTAACATAAGGATAACTTCTAAGCACACAAAGATAGATACAATGTTTGATAGTGGATCACGGGCAAATTTAATATCTAAATATTTAGTTAAGAGTTTGGGTTTGGAGACACAGAATCATCCAAGACCTTACCCATTAGGATGGATAAATAAATCAATTGAGATAAAATTCACAAAACAGTGTCGATTAAGATTTTCCATTACAGCTAATTACATTGATGAAGTGGAATTCAATGTGGTTCTAGTAGACATATATGGAGTTATCTTAGGGAATCCTTATCTTTATGATCATGATGCAGTATTTTATAGAAGAGAGCATAACTATCACCTTAAGAAAGATGGGGTTGAATTTATTGTCAAGGCACATCAAAGTAAAAATCACTTGAATTTAGTTGTTGCTAATTAGATGAAGCGATTAATAAGTTCAAATAAAAGATTTGTAATCATGTGTGTAAAGGAACAACATAAGAATCGACATGATGTTTTTTCAAGTTATGAGTCTCAACTTAAAGATAGTTTGATCAAAGAGGTAAAAACTTTTCCAATTCTATTTAAAGAAACAAAACATCTTACTCATAAGCAGGGAATACAACATGAATTATAGTTGATGCCTAAAGCTCCTTTTCCTAATGTCAGAATGAATCAATTCAATCCAAGTTTGGAAGTTAATAGTTACAGGGATGCAGGTTAGTATTGGGGAAAGTTAGTATTAAATTCCTCTTGTATTGTGTCACCATTTCATGTTTCTAACAATTTGGAAGCCTCTTTTCAAGTGGAGAGGAAGCCTATTTGTTTTTGTATCAAAGCCTTTTCTAAAGCAATGTCAAACTATCTAAGGGAAACTTATGCATCAGGGAAAAGTGCTAATCAATGCAAAGATCATTTATTAAATGAAGAAACAATGATACAAAAAAATCAACAGCTAATTCAATACTTTCAAAATCAAACTAAGTTGCAGCAGTTTTCATATTACAGTTTGATGGGTTTATTGCAGATAGTTCACTTAGTAATCAGGAATCAGGAAAGTATATCAAGTAAAAATTTGGTTTGATGTCAAGAATATCCTTGATTGTCTCTGTTATTCCTCAATATAGATTGTTAATACATGTCAATAGTATTAAATAATATCCTCAAGAGATTGTTTTCAAAGATGTGTATGAATCACTAATTCATGGTACTTTGTGGAAGGAAATCAATTGCCATGTTCATAACAGGTTGTTTGACCATCTTCGCAAGTTGTGTATACTTCAAATGGATGGAACAGCTCACAGATTCAAAATGTACCATGTTCAACATCATCAAGGTCATCACTTTCAGGTGGTTGATTGAATGTATTTGTACATCATCAGGACAAGGTGGAAAGTAAGGGAGCTCTACCTTCATTTCCTATCTAGCTAGTCAAAATTTTGTGTTCCAAAAGCTTTCAAGTGGAGTGGATTGATCCTGGAGGATCTCGTCAATTCAGTTACACAGGTTCAGTTTTCATTGACAGCATTTAGTGTCTGATGTTGTCAAATTCGGCAGTGATGTTTATGGTTCAGGTTGTCTGATAATGTATATGGTTTTCATGGTGTTCAGCAAATATGATTTGGTACCTGGCTTTTGACATGTGGTTATTGTAAGTTCCGCCAGGATATGGTTTTCGACATGTGGTTGTTGTCCACCTTCGCAGGATTTGGGTGTCGACAAAGGTTTGTCGTCGTGTGGGTTTGAATGTCACTTTGTGACAATTGGTTGTAAATGGGTTTTTTTATATGATGTAAATACTAAACCTAGAACTAAAAAGCTATGGTGAAAGACCATGTATCAAAACCCTAACTAAGACCTAAAACCCTAAAACTACATCTAAAACCTCAAACCATGCATTAAAATACCTAAAAATTGTGCTAATACCTAAACCGTAACCTTACTCCAAAGCCATGTATTAAAAAGGCATAAAAATTATGATTAAAACCCCTCTTGGGCTATTGTATTACATTGAATTAATATTAAAAAACATTGCAAATACAATTTAATTCCAACACATAGCCTTAACCGCAGCGGAACCGCATAGGAGAAGACCGTGGGATAGTAGTCATGTGAACAAATGTTAGCATTAACCGCAGTGGAAATCCTCCTATCCGTAACTGCCTCGGAACTATGCCACGTGAACGGCTAGAGGAACCATCGAGGGTTAGCATTGGAGTAGACCACGCAGAGAATCGGATGCAACCTTCTCATGTGAACGTGGTAAGTTGTCAGGGTAACCATGACTATAACCACCGTGTCGGAACCGCCAGAGGTAAGCCGTAAATAGATGTGTTCACATACCAACCGCCAGAGCACCAAAATCCAGAACTACTAGGGGCCAACGCGGAGGTGGCAGCCTGCGGTTAGACCGCGACTAGTCACATGTAACAGCCTCCCTCCTCCACCTGGTAAGCAAGCCACCAAAGGTTTTGATTTATCCAAAGTTACTTTTGGGTTTTTATGTTATATTTTGGGTTTTATTGTTATAATCGGCCTAAGTAATGTAACCACCAAGTGACTAGGCACTAGGGTGTTCCCTAGTGATACGACCGAGACTATAATGCTGCATGCATGCCAATATTGGCTAAGAAGACCTCGAATGTACCTAAAAACATATAAATACACCAATTTTGTTGATAAAGAGGACATTAGTGGTTTTGAGTTTCGAGTGCAGATTCCGGAGGATATAGGAGAATTTGTTTTCAGTGTAACATGGGCATCGAGAGTTGGAATTGGAAACCAAGATAGGCGTTGGAAAGCTGGTTCAGAGGGATTTCTTATGACAGTGACTAGAGGTGCCTTCATGCACATTCAGTTTGGTCCAATTTATGTGTAATCAACCTCTTCGGTATCAATCCTGATAAAGCGGTCGCCCATCTTGAAAGCGGACCCGGAGACATAGTCCATCAGGGACAAACTCCATAATCTATCTTGTTGTTTGGTATCACTGTGTATTTTCTATTTTCACTTCTGTTTTTCATATGATTTATGTTTTCTCATCTGTCATAGTCTTCTTCTCAAGCAGTTCTCACGGTTTCAGCACTTTAAGTTAACATTCATTTCACTGTTGGCATAATCAATTATATTTCAGTTTTAACATATTATCATTTCAGATCAGTAACATTACTAGTTGGGCATGAACCTTAACTAATTGTATCATGCATAATAAGTTTAACTAATATATCATAATCGAACCCAAACCAAGCACTCTTAACTATACAAAATTTCATAATGCTCTTTTCACCGTAGATGATTCTATGTAAATCCTACCCAAGTATATTCGACCTACTATTTCCTCCCTTGAACCCATCACACTTGAACAACCAACCAATGTGAGACCATACTATCATATATCTTAGCCAACACATAATGGTCAATGAAGATTATGTCCCTTATTCATTAGGTGTATACATATATTCAATGAACTTATCAACACTATTACCATGCCATTAGAAATAAAAAAAAAATCTATCACATTTACAAGTAGCAACATCACCCATCGTAGCCACTTATGCAGCACCTCATTAGTCATCTATCCTACTTAACAAGAAATAATTGGTCCTCCTAGCCTACATTCCAATACATTTTTCCAATCCCCTCATAAATAATCATGATTCAATAACTAAAGATACCAAAGAACATGGACTCATTGTACAAATTTCCAAGTATGCATGGTGCACCCTCCATCATCATATTGTCAATGGAACATTAGGGTGGGTTCTTACATTATCCCTAGTTGAATTGTTGGCATCCTATTGAGAAATTCCCCATTAAGTCCTCCAACGAAAGGGGTGTTGGTGGTGAAGAGACATTTCCACATTCAAACATGGCTTTGATACCATTTGTCATGCAGCTAAACTTTTCATTTTGCTTAAGTGTCTTGTACCACTAAGAACCCTAGTTGTTGTGTTCCATTAGTATGACCTTGATAGTTGACCATGACCATCAATTGCTTGTATCATCAAGAATATACCTATATATAATGTCCTAACTAAACCTAAGATTAACACCTTCAACCATATGGAATATTAATGTGCTCATTTCATTGTATGTTATTTTGCATCATCACCACCCGAACATGGGAAACCTATTGTTTCTTCCCCTAATCAAAGAATACTTAAAAAATCAACTCCCAAGTGTGAGACCATGTTATCATCCATCTAAGCTAGCACATGATAGTTGATCAATGTCATGTCCCTCCTTCATCAAGAATTCACATATCTTCGATCCACTTATCAACATTATTTCATTGCCATGGGAAACACAAATAATATATCACATAGCCAAGTCATGACATCCTCTTCCAAAGCATGCTATCTAACACATCATTGGTCATCTATCCTACTTAACAAATCTTTAGTTCTCCTAGCCTATACATTATTATGTCATCCCAGCCATCTCATAAATAATCATGAGTTTATCACCAAAGATATAAAGCATATGGATATTCCTTGCAGCTTGTCAGGTATACCCAATGCACCCTTCATCGAGTCATTATCAATGGAACTTCAAATTAGGTCCACTTCAAGATTACCATCCCGTGGCATAAAAAATAAGTAATAATGCCACTAAGAACTAGCTCACATTGTGAAATAAGAATATGAGAATGAATCTAGAAATCATGGAAGAAATATTATGTTAGGAACATGGAAACGAGGATGTAAACCTAAGAAACACCTTCTCATATAGTGTGTAGCATATTCATGAATCAAACAAAGGTTGGATTTACATATCATGACCTAAAAATCAACATTTTTGTAAGATTTGGTGAGATACCTTACAACAAATTTGGTTGATAAATTGATGATGTGAGAAACAAGCATATGATTGGAAATATATAATCAACTATGAATTAGCCCTTACCATGGAGAAAAGGTGGCTAAGTCGAAGTCTAATTGTATAGGTTAAGTCCATAATTTCAATTGTACCATTACACCATTATTTTTAATTACCATTAAGTTGTATTGCTTTAAGTTTCTAGAAATGACATAATATAATCATTCAACATCATGAATAATTTAATAGAATATATCTATATTTTTATTTCAAATGTAAAAAAGCCTATCATAACTCAGTTTTCAACCAACGATGGCTACTACTTGTAGATGTGGGTTGACTGATCACTATTATTTAAGAAAACCATACCACCTAAAATAACTTCTTGGTGGTCCATAAGGGTGCAAAATCCTTTTTTTTCTAAATGCCTCTTGGTTTTGGGTGATTAATCTATTTCATAATGTCTAGGGAATATGACCTCTTGGCCAATCATAAATAGTTTTAGGTCTTACTCTAAGACTGAAAAATAATTTTAGCCTAGCTAATATCCACAAGAAATTTAGAATCCTTATGGTTATCACCAAAACTATCTACAATAAAGTTATATACTTTCTAGTAACATTTAGAGTCTTTAATCATATACATAAAATCAAATGGTATCTCTAATAGTAATTTAATTTCTCATTTATTATATATATACACAAAATCATAATTTAAATTAACTATTTCTAATTAAAAATCACTAAAACCTAATTTAAAAATTTAAACAATACACTGAAACAACTTATTTGCTACATTAGACATCTAATTTTTATAAACATTCCCCATTGATTCATATATATAATGTAATAATAAAACTAAATTACACGAATCACCTCCTATGTTAGTGTTTCACTAAATACATAACCATTTTTAAGAAAACATTCGAGGAGTTCATTCCATGGTACAAGTATGAGATTGAATGGAAACCACATTGGAAAACATACATATGATGGTATGGTATCTATGTGTTCATCAGTTAGACATGGGTATTTTAAAAATGTAGGTTGGAATGTCAATGTCTAAACAAGTGGTGGGCCCATCACACATGCATGTTAACTTATTCATTTGTCGTGAGGGTAAAAAACATGGCATATGTATTAATGGTAAACAAATATGGCATTTGTATTAAGCAAAGGTCATTGCAATATAAATTTCCTCTCAAAAGGGAGTGGTGAGATTTCTTTCAAGAGAAGACATGATCCATAGTGATTGAATGCAAAAACGCTTCCTTTCCAGAGAAGATATGATCCCCAGTGGTTGAATGCAAAACCGGTGTATTTGTAGGTATGTTTTTGAGATTTCTTCTTTTAAAAATAGGTCACTATTTTCAAGGGTAAATTATATTTTATATTTTATTTTGTTTGTTAGTTAAATTGTGTTATTTTTAAGATGATTTTATTTTTTTTGGTTTGAGATACTATGACACAAAAATCACTTTGTAATAGTATTAAGTTGGGCCACAACAATCTTTATCATGGTTGGATTTTTTCCTATTGAGTTTTGAAACAATAACCTTCACCCATCACTATCCATTCTAGGCCATAATATTATTTTTAAAATATAAAACATATTTTATTTTTTCAAATAAAATAATTTTATAATTAATTATTTTTTATAAGAAAAATATTATTAACTACCATATTTTATTTTAAATTTATTAATTTTTATTTTAATACTATAATCCAAACTTAAAATGTAATTTCAATTACATTTCTATATAAAAAATTAGTAATAAAAAATATTTTATTTAAGTTAGTTATTTTAAAAAGAAAAAATTTTTATTACTAACATATATTTTATTTTATTTTAAATTTATTTTAAAATAATATAATCTAAATAGGAATTATAATTTCTATAATAATATTTTTTTCTTATTATTTTGATTACATTTGATAGTTATTTCTATTTGGAAATATGATTTTTAAATTTTTTATTTAATTATCAATAATTATTAGATGGATGGTAAGGTTTAATCTTTGTGGAATATTCTAGGATATTCATAATAGTACAGAGGAATCAAAGATTGAGATTTATCTCTACTTATGTCATTTTTGTGATTTTAATTAAATTGATTAATTAAAAAAAATCTCATATAAACAAGTGGCATATAAAGTGAACTATGGCTTTTTAGGCATGTAATACTCATAAGCCATGGTATTGTAACAAATCCTATTTACATATCTAAGAATCTCCATGATAAAGTGAGAGTAAGAGTTTTGATGCTTATTATGACTTGATGTTTACCAAGCATGGTAAAGTGAAAGCAAGAGTTTTGATCATTATTATGACTTGATGTTTACTAACCATTTAACTTATATGGTTGTGCTAGTTAATCCGTTATTTTTCCCTTTCCCTTCTAAGAATCTCCATGATAAAGTGAGAGTAAAAGTATTGATGCTTATTATGACTTGATGTTTAGCAACCATGGTAAAGTGAAAGCAAGAGTTTTGATGATTATTATGACTTGATGTTTACTAACCATTTAAGTTATATGTTTGTGCTAGTTAATCAGTTATTTTAACCTTCCCCTTCTTTTTGTTTTCTACGCTTTAAATAATATGTTCTACCCTCTTGGTGGCCTGGGTACAGGTGTAATGGATATTTGTTCAAATCGGGAAATGATTTATGCAAGTTCAGGTGGAATTGCCTCTTAGATTTCCTTTGAAGTATCAGTCATCTACCTCCAAACTTGACTATTCTGCTAAATTAGCAAAACTGCTTAATTTTAGCCACAATGATAAGTGCTTTACAAGTCCTCTAAGCATTGCATATCGCAAATCACATTTTCTTAAGGAAAAGGTTCATTCACTCATGAAATATTGCGATGCGAAACTAATTGGCTATCCTCTACCATTTGATCAAGTACACCTGATCCAACGGTTAACAGCGATATCGCACGAGGATCTTGCATGATGTTACTGCCCTTACAGAGTCGATAAGGAATATAAAACCTGATCTATAAATGTTCGGGTCCGGTTTTGAGATTAACGTCTGATCAATTTATTACCCGATATCTGCTGGATATAAGAGGCCATCAAATCTACGGCTTGTGGGTCTTCAACTAGCACATGGATTAAAAACAGCTTAACCCTTGCAGTTGATTGTGACCTAAAAGTTTGAAAATGAGATCAACGATTAGGAGTGAGTGTGGGGCTTCAACCACGATCAAGAAATTTATACACTCTTACCCCCGCAGTCACTAATCACCTAGATCTTATACACGATGAAAGAGAAATTAAATGTGCTCACACCAGATCATACAGAACTCTAAATTTTTAGGCCAAACTAGAAATTCAATAATACACAGATATATTTTGAAGGGATGCAACGCCTCCGGATTGACCATTTGTACACAAAAATACACAGAGATATAATTTATGTAACTTAATCTTATATGGCCAAAACAGCCAAATCAGTTAAAATCCCCTTACAATCATTCAAAATTTACATAAATACCATTTCATTCTAACAATTAGATCTTTAATCACTAGATCGAATCTGCCTAATCTTAAACAATATCTAATTTGGTTGATATTCTCCTCGAGAATCTCAATTGAATCTAAACTGCATGATTTAATAACAAAATCACTCAATCCCTAAATCCTAGCTCAAATCGTATCTAGAAAACTTGTAAATTGACAGCTAAAGGATCCCACTCATTTGCGTATAATTTTTTTTTTTTTTTTGAATAAATTTTGAAGCTTTTATCTTCAAGCCTCATGCTCATGCATCCCCTCTTATAATTACCCTCAATTTAGCTTAATTTAATTTAATTTAATTATATTATTATTGAATTTAATTTAATTATTATTTCTTCCCATTAAATGTTTTACTTTAAGTACCTCTCTTTCTTTCTTCCTTTTAATTCAACTCCCTTTTCCTAATTAATTTCTTATTCAATATCCAAATCATAAATTGAAATTTATATGTTCATTAATAGTTCTTTTAATTCCTTTGTTTTCAATTTTTATCATTATATTAATTTTTCAAGTTTCATGAATTAAATTCTTTTTAATAAATTTAAATCTCATTTTATACTTTATTAACACAACAAGTCTACTTTAATATATATTTTAATAATCAATAATCTAAAACTTTTAACTAATAATTTGTAATTTGTTTATCGATCTTCATCTTGACCCATTTTAACTAATTTTGACCATCCTCTAAAATAATTTAATAAAATTTATATTCCTCTTTGAATTGACTTTTTCTAATATAATAA
>APFE031526493.1:13377-41346 GCA_000404065.3 Pinus taeda | reverse complement strand
AAGTTACAAATGTACATAGTAAAGAAACACACTTTACCTAACTCTATACTAGACCAAGTTATACTTAACTATTCCTATGTGTCGGAATATCCTAACACTTAAGGACAAGGTTCATTAACTCATGAAATATTGTGATGCGAAACTAATCAATGATCCTCCACCGTTTGATCAAGTGCACTTGTTCCAACGGTTAACAACGATATCGCACGGGGATCTTGCGTGACATTACTACCCTTACAGAGCTGATAAAGAATATAAAAGCTTAATCTATAAATGTTCGGGTCCGGTTTTGAGATTAATGTCTGATCACTTTACTACCCGATATTGAAATTTATATAAGATTAAAGTTACATGTCACTAAAAAGTAAATAACTTCATTGGAGTAACCACAACCAAAAAAGGAGACGCTCATATTTTATTATCGTAAATGTCCTTTAAAATAGAAATAAACTTAAAATTATTTTTAATTAATTAAAAAAATGTTTTTCTAAAACTTGAAGAAATTAGGTAATAATCCAAAAATCAAAAGTAATTTCCAAAGATAACTGTGCACCCTCTCGGACATTACTTACCCACCAATTCATTATAACTTTAATAATTACCAACTAATCATGGATTATTTAAGATAAAGTAATTTTCCTAACTTAAATAAATGCAGTTCTTTTCTTTAAATTACCAGAAATGGATAACTGTTGCCGCTTTTTCGAACTTGGAAAAAAACCTATCATGTTCCTATCATGTTCTCGATTGTTCCCCTATCTTTCGTATTGGGAATGAACAATCCACTCTGAGTGCTGTAAAAATGGAAAAGCTGCTCTTCCCACTACATCTTCAGATTCAGCATGCGCAATGCTCCACTAACCTTTTCTTTGCTTCAGCTGTCTCAGTAACTTCAATTAAAAAACAACGATTGCGGCTCCTGTACTACTCCGCAGCTTATCTTCCATTACTCTGGTTAGGGTTCAGAAAGGGCTTACTGGTTCGATAGGGGAAGAATCAGAACCAAGGGCTTACTGGTTCCGTGGAGGAGATGAAGGCCGCAAGGGATTTCATGTGGGGTCTAGCACAGATTGTGACATGGTGGGAAATATTTGCCGCGGTTGGCAGCTACTTTTTGTTTAGTTATTGGTCACAGAGAAATCCCGCAGCTTCTGCGAATTCACGGCCAATACGGTTCAAGAAATGGTGGGCAATTCTTATTTCCAACTCTACTGAAATATAAATGCAGTCTGATATGCTAGGGGAATAAGAGTTCCCTTGCATTTATATTTCTCTCAAAGTTAACTTTGGCATGTTAGCAGCAAGGCAACCCCTATTCCCCTCGCATGTCAGAAGCATTTATATTTCAATAGGATTGGAAATAGGAATTGCCCAGAAATGGTGGGGTACCGACTCGTCCGGTTTGCTGGGCTCCGCTGCCGACAGAGGCGCGGCGATCGACTTAAATGTGTTTTTCTGTTACACATTCGACAATGCGTGTACACTCGTCTTCGGGAGAAACCCCGGCTGCCTCGCCTCCGATCTGCCGGAAATTCCCTTCCCCGAGGCCTTCGACGACGCCGTGGAGGCGACCCTGTACGGGCACGTTGCGCCCTGGACGTGCTGGAAGTTGTTCCGCCTGCTGAAAATCGGGAAGGAGAGGCAGTTCCACAAACCGCTGAAGCCATTGAAAGGATTTGTCGATGGTCTCATCAATTACAAGAAATCGGTGATATCAAGAACCGGGGAATCAAAAAACAGCGAAATAGGAACCGGCGAGCCAAGAACCGGGAAATCAAGAAACGGCGAAATAAGAACCGGCGAGCCAAGAAACGGCGAACTAAGGACCGGTGAACCAAGAAACGGCGAACGAAGAACCGGTGAATCAAGAACCGGCGAACCAAGAACAGGGGAACCCATGGCGGACCCGATGTCGAAGGACTTGCTGAACTCTTTCATATGCAAATTATCAGACGGCAATGACAGCATTTCTTATTCTTCCTCCGGGATGCAGTCATGAATTTTGTAATAGCCTGCCGGGACACTTCGGGCGTGGTCCTCACCTGGTTCTTCTGGCACCTTTCCAACAACCCTCGGGTAGAATTAAATATTTTAAAGGAAATCTCTCAAATATTACTCAAGCGCAGGAAAATTTCAGAATCGCATGAAGATTTCTTGGACACAGAGAAAGCCATTAACTCAGAAGGAGCTGCAGGATTGCGTGTATTTGCACGCGGCCTTGTTGGAAATATTATCTATTTCTAATTTAAAAAATGAATAAAACATAATTTAAAAAATTTAGACAATACACCCAACAACTTATTAACAACGGACAACTGATGTCTTGTCTGAAATATTAACTCTTTCTAATTAAAAAAATCAATAAAACATAATTTAAAAAATTTAAACAATACACCTAACAACTTTAACAACGTATAAGGGATATTTCTTTAGTGTGATTTTTTTTAGAAGTTTTTAAATTTCTTTAAAATCCAACCCGAATTTATTGAAATCAGAACTTTAACAAATAATCCTTTATAATCAAAGTAACCTAAAAATTTTCAAAAATATTAAATACATTTTTTAACAATAAAAATATAAATTTCCTCTCAAAATGCATTGACGATTCTAATGCAATGAAAATTTCTTTCAAGAGGAGATGATCCCTAGTGATTGAATGCAAAAGCGATTCCTTTCAAGATATGATCCGAGTGATTACTACCTGATTGGGTTATAATAATTTTACTATGGCTGGATTTTTGTTTATACAATTTGGAAATTATGATTTTCATTCATCACTATCTATTCTAGTCCATATACATTATTTTTAAAATAATTAAATAGATTTATATTCTTTTTAATTAATATTTTTAAATTATTTTCTATTATAAAAAGAATATTTAAATATTATTATTTTAATTTTTTTTAATACTTTTATTCAAACTTAAAAGATAATTTCAATTATAATTTATTTTTTATTTTAGATTATTATTACATTTTTCTTCAATTGCTCTTCATATTAAAATTTATTTTTTTCCATATTATTAAGTTCGAAAATTATTTAATTTTAAGTATTTATTTTCAAAATTTCTTTTAATAAAAATAAATTTACTCATCCACTCATTCCCATCTTGTTAATTTAATCTCCTTTCCATCTCTACATTCTCTAAACGTAAATTAGCACTCTTCACATCAAAAATAAATTTCAAATCCATAAAAATGAGTGAAAAGTTCAACTAAAATATTAAGCAAACATATTTTTGTGTCAAAAATCCTCAACTTCAAAACTGATTCACTTTGAAAATATCCATACTAAAATTAAAATACCTTCTTAAATAATTTATAAAAATATTTGTTAAATTTATTAGAAATTCTATTCAAAAATAAAAATAGTTTACCACAAAATTATCAATTTCGACTATCTATATGATAAAAGATTAAACTAAACTCATAATAATATTGAAATTTATAACAACATGACCCTTGATGGATCATGTTGTTGCAGTATATTTCGACTGAGGGGCAAGATGCTGGCATTTTAACTAAGGCATTGTCAAAGTGTAAATTCGATTCGAGTTCCATAGATCGGGGTGACAAATAATCCATTTCTTGTTGAGAGGGAGTCTTGAAATGTGGAAATAAGAATATTCCAATTTTAATTTGTCCTTGAATTAAAATTTGGATTTAGTCTCACCAGCTCCTTGGAAAATAATTAATTAATTCATCTTGGATTAATTAGTTGGAGAAATTAAAGTCAGAAGTCTTTGTGAAGTCATGCAACAATTATCCCTTAAATTAAGGAGATTATCCCTTAATTAAGGAGATAAGATTGAGTTGTAATTAGTTAGCTCAGTTTACTGAGTTAAGTTCAGTTAAATTAGTGTCAAATTGTTTGAGGAACTAATTGTGAGTTCAGTCAGTTAATGCATGCATGCATCCAACTAGTGTATGTTAAATAACTGAAGATTCTCTCATAAATAACTCATGCATGTCTATTTTGAGAAAGACCTAGTTGAGATCAAAGATAGGGACAATTACTATCATTTGCATGTGTTCTCTTATAAATAGAACTCATCCATGCATAAGGAAGATCATTTTTTGAGGATTGCACGGTTATAACAGTGTGTTGGAGCAATGTGTGAGATCACTGTTGCACTTGCTAACAGCTGGATCACCCCGGGAAAACTGCACATGGAAATAAGAGCTTGGAGTGCAGAGGAGAAGGCTTATGAATAGTCTATTTTGTCTGAGTGACTATGAGGGATTGTACTAAGAGCTGGCTAGCCATGAGAGCTAAGGCCTTGTGTAATCTTGATATATTTCCACTTGTATGATAATACAGATAGTGGGGTTTTTAGCTGAGGCTTTCCCCAGAGTATTTTTTGTGTTTCATGTGCATTGATTCTTCTTTTGGTTATTGTGTTCAGCTCGTTCTTGCTCAAACACTTAAGCTTCTGCAAGTTGAATAGTAGAAGTAGGTTACTGTACTTTGCTTTGGTTATATTGCATTATCGAGTTAAGCTGCAGCAGATCTATGAATTGAATTTGTGGACAGAATTTCTACATCAACTACGCGTAGATCTCCTGAACTCCTAAGTTAGGATCATGCATTGGGATCTCATGCAGTCTCATCGCGATATCCAAGGCTTCTACCTAAGTCATTAACCTCTGATGTGACGACGCATTTCTCAAATGCGGTGTTAGCAATGCTACAAACCATTCACAGTGTTGTCCATCCATCAAAGTCATATTAGCTTCGCGAATTGTGCACTTCAGCCTCTGATCCAACTCCCAATGAGTCTCACCTAGTAGCATTGTGACCTCTTTGAACCCAATGATCGACTGCGCTTCTAACTTTGGCCTACTAAATTCCTTATTTAGCGTAATTTGGATATCTGTGATCCCTACATTCGGATTGTCATTAGAATTCTTAATATACTAGGTCAACACGCAATCCTGCAGGGTGCTAACCAGTGTCACTTTCTTTATATTTCCATCTGTAACTCCTTGTGCTTCCCATACAACTCTTATCACAAACCAAAACTGGTCCAGATCCTCATTTCCTACTCCCTTGAACATAGGAAACTTTATCGCACTTGCCATATTGACTCACGGTGGTGGCAAAGGTGGTACGGGTGAAGATGGAGGTGAAGGCAGTGAAGCTGGTGGTTATGTGGGTGGGGTGGTATGCACAGAATCCTTTGCCTTATCAAATGGATCGCACTTCACAGAGAGACCTTCGCGAGCTCTTCCTCATCCCCTCATGGAGGTGAAATCAAAGGGCTATTCTCTGGTCCCTTACTTCCTTCGTTTCTATAGGTTTTTCCACTTTGCGTAGCTCCAAACATCAAGGTAATTTCATAACCCTCTTTTCACACAATATCATTTTAATCCAAGTATTCAGATACTTTACGTACTTACCTCATGGTCCTTTGAGAAAGTATTGCTCTGCCTTGGTATAGCTGACTGAAGTATCTACCGCGAACTTAGTAATGAATCCTCCTATAATCTGATCGAGCCAGTGATCAACAACATGCGCAATATTATCCTCTGATGCTTCCAATCTGTGCATCAACTCCGGGGTCCACACAATAACATTGTCGAGTTTCCACCTTCCTTGGCTATTTGCTAGCTTCACAATCCACTCCTACAACTCAATAGGGAAACATGCAAAGAAGATTTTTTGGATCTCTATGTACAAGTAGCATTCTAACCATTCTCTTTTGTCAGTTACAGATTCCTGTTCTCTTGCACCACGAACTTGTGAAATTAGACATCTCTATGTAGATTCTGGTCTTGGCAATAGAACCATTTGTTGGCCTGAGGGGGCCTGACCCAAGTTTGAAGTTAATTAGCCAAACAAATCCCTACACTACTAGCCCTTTCGACAATATCCCATGGAGTGCAGACGGAGGTCTCACTAGAAGCAGTATGGAGGGATGTTGGAACCAAGTTTCCGCACTCTTGAGATGTCTAAGGGGTCAGTTTAGTCCAACTGAATACCTTCGTGTAGGTCACTTCACGCACTTCCCTGACCCGTGAGATCTCCGTGATCTATTATAATCGCCTTCGCGCATCCCTAACTAGGGGCTGAGATGCTTTCATGCTGTTAAGGCATCGATCTGTGCTTTTTCCCCAAGTTACACCTCGGTTATTACTTATCTTCTTATAACTATTAGTTAACTTCACGTAAAAAGATACTTTGTCTTATATTCTCTTAGTCAACATAATCATATAAGTTCGCGCATATAAACAGTAACGATGCAATTCATACCCAATATACTCAATGTGTAAAATAGGAAAATGATACATAGGAATCTTATAGAACTTCTCTTTATTAATGCTTCAATCAGTTACAGACTCAACCTACCCTGTGCACTCAGCTGTGGACTACCAGGCCTTTGCGCACTCAGCTGCAGAGCCTTCTCCTTCTCTACGACCCAAGACTCGACTCTACACTTAGCTAAGACTCAATTCTTCATCCTTCATTCTCAATTGATTTGGTGATTTACAACTTAGATCCTCGCTTTATTTATACAATCCCATGGTCCACAGACCATAGGTACATCTCTAAAGTTGACACTACATTTACAAAAATGAGGGCAGACAACCCTATGACTCATTTACAAGTTCGTGCTCCGTGCTCACAAAACGTGGAGCCTTTACATCAAATTTAGTCAAAATCTGGGCTTTAAGCCCCAAAACTTTCTTTGGGGGATTTCGTACCCAACAGTTGTGATCACACACTTAGCACGACTCGATGACAAGACACCTCAAACCACCAAAACAAACATGTGCTCAGTGAGACTAACTCAAAGGTTAAGAGTGACAAGTGCGACAGTTGAGATATGTCTTCGAATGACCATGACGAAACTTGCGCGACAATGCATGCAATTTTTTGTGTGATTACAACAAATATTCATAGAGCAAAAACATCTCATGCACACAAATACAAACCTTCAAAATCACCAGAAATTAAATCAACATAGAAATTACATAGAAATCAACATGCCAAAAGATGACTGGTGGTTGATCAAGGAAAAAGGGTATAAAAAATCGACAAGGGTTCATGGGATGAGTTTGAGTGTTTGCAACCATAAAGGGGAAAAAACAAGGAAGACTCCAAAATTCAGATGCAAGCCAAAGTTTTGGAGGGTGTTGCAATAGCTACAACATTTGGTGAAATATTAGTTGAATACTAGCTTCTTTGTTTCAGTTCTTTTAGAGCATAGGGCCTTGGCCTTTCAAGGAGTATTGATTCATTATGCAGTTTAATTTGGCTTTCCCACTTACCCCATGGACAGACATGGCTCACCTTGTACCAACTCAATCAAACACATCAAAATTTTCAACTAGATCACAGTGTTTCAAAATCAAGAAGGGTAGTTTGGTTCGCGAGCTTAACATTTGCAGAGTATAAGTTTTCATCTCTGGTGTTGCTCCACTACCAAAAGGCCTAGATGGTAGACCGAAGGAGTCACATGGGAACAAAGGAATTTCTCCACTTCCAGTGAGCTTGGTCAATACCCCTGTGGAGTTACCTGCTTCACCTCTCTAGGAAAGAAGCCTTTCTCTTCTTTCACCTTTGTATTTTTTTGAAATAGGATTGTGCATAGGAACTTATTTATTTTGGGGTGGAAGAGGGATCCCAACTTATTGAGAGCAAAAGAAGTTGTTCTTTCAGAGAAGCATGTAATCCTAATTTAGGTTTTCTCATTTAGATTTCCCCTTCTACATTTCTACTAGTTGGATTAAGATTGAACACACATAGCAAAAGATTGAGTACAGGCATGGGGTTCCCAGTTTGGACATAAGTTCATGGTTTGACCAAAGCTTCCCTTACTAACAGATCATATTTTTCATTAAGGCTTCATCAGCCAAAAGTTACAACCAAGCACAAAGGAGACGTACATAGGACTGGCCAAGTTCTGCAGTGTCACAAGACTCTTTAAATTCAGCCACATACTTATTCAAAAGCAAGAACACAGTATAGGACAACACTTATTTACAAAACAAAGAAAATCAAATTAAAACAAAAATAGAAAAGTAAAATAGCCAAAAAAAAAAAAGCATACTATGTACATATGGTGGGGCACAACCCTAGATCTTGAAAATAACATTTTAAATCTTGGCCATTGACAGGAAGGTTGTCAATCCTCCCATCAAGTTATTGTAAGTGATACATGTGTTGGCCAAGTTTTTCATGAACCATGTATAGACCAATCCATAGGAACTAGAACTTCGTGTGTTTTCCTTTGTCTTCGTGGGGTTTATCCCACTTCAAGACTAAGTCACCCACAATGAAGTTTGCATTCCTTGTAGACCTTTCGATCGAACCATCTCTTGATATGGTTCTGGTGGAGTGAAAATTCTTCTTTTGATTTCAACCATTCTTATTCTAACTTGTTTAATGTGTCCATCCTATGCTGAACCAATAGACACAGCCTGGCTTAGGATTCTTGGGATAACTAGAGAGTAGGCAACTATATATTTGGTGGAAGGATGGCTTCTTTTCCATATACAAGGAAGTATGGAGATGTGTTTAGATAGGGCTTGGGTGTAACTTGGTCATCCTAAAGTGCATTCACCAGAGAGGATTTCCAGTTTCACTTCTCAACGTGAATGGTCCTTTTTATGATGCAAATGAGATTCTTGTTTGTAGATTCCATAGGACCATTTCCCTATGGGTAGTAGTTAGCTGAATTTTTAAGAATAATACCATATTGCAATGCAAAATCATAAAGTTTAAAATAAGAGAAGTAGGTTTCATTGTCAAAAATAAGTGATACAGGAACGGCAAACCTCGAAATGATGTTCTGCTGAAGGAAGCTGATGACTTCCTGGTCATTCACTTGTTTGAGAGGAACTGCTTCCGTCCATTGCGTGAAGTAATCTATAGTAGTCAGAATGTAGTAGTGTTTCTTTGATGAATGCAAGAAGTTTTCCTAAATGATGTCTAAGCCCCACTATTACAGTGGTTCATCCACTGCAATAGGCTGCAGTGTGGTTGTTGGCCTTCATGTTCTACTGGAGCATCGCTGACAGACCGGGCACTTGAGGGCATAATCATGTGCATCTTCAAATAATGTGGACCAATAAAATTCGGCTCTCATGTCTTTGTGCATAGTTGTGTTACCCATAATGTGGCCTCCAGCTGGTCCATCATGCATATCATGTAACACTCTCTCTAAATCTTGTCCCTTCAGGCACCTGAGCAAAATTCCGTTGTTGTGCTTTCTGTAAAGCACTCAATGCACCAACTGATAAGGTAAGGCTTTAAGTCAAAGTGCCCTCTTCTGTCACATGGAAAAGTGACAGGGAATGGTTTTTTTCTCAAGGTATTGGTGCACTTCTTCATACGAAGAGTTACCATGTGAAGTGGGTGGTGCTCGCTCTACATTATACATGTCGATTTCTTACCCCCAAGCAGTAAGCTCTTCTTCTTCCTCTTGCGCATGTACTGCTTATGCTACAAGTATGTAGAGACCATGACCATTGATAGTGTGAACTAGCTTGATATCAAGATCATACTCTTCTAGTCTTGTCATCCAGTTCGCACGTCTTTCACTCAACTCTTATTGAACAAGCAATAGTTTGACTGCTAGGTGTGGCACAAAGACTATGCAACGAGTTTTCAGTAGGTAGGGTTTGAAATGTTTAATTACCTTATAAACAACATATGATTGTTTATCCATGGAAGGATAGTTGAGCTCAGGTCCCTGCATGCTCGTGCTCATGAAGGAGATGGCACGTTCATTGTTCAAACCATCCTTCTGTGTGAGCACTACAGCGAGTGAATACGGAAGAAAAAGTATAAAGCATGAAATCTTTGTTGAAATCTGGGTTGTACAAGGCATGTGCTTCTACTATTTCCTACTTGATATGGGTGAACACATCCTTTTCCTTCTTCCACCAGTTGTACACTATGTCCTTCTTGATCATGTCTTGGATAGGATTAACAATCTATGCATAATCTAGGATGAACTTCTAGAGGAATTTGAACTTCCCCAAGAAGGATTGCATAACTTTCTTGTTGACTGGGTGAGGAATTTGCATGATAGTCAAACTCGGTCTGGATTAACCTTGATCCCACTCTTAGAAATGATATGCACAAGGAGGTTCCCCTCAAACACTACAAATAAGTTCTTCTTCGGATTCAAGGATATATCATACTTTTTCCATCTCTGAAAGATCTTCTTAAGATAGCTTAGGTGGTCTGACTGTTTTTTGGAAAATACTATCACATCATCAAGGTAAACCACCATGCTTTGTCCAATGCGCCCACGAAAGGTGATGTCCATAGTATGTTGAAAGGTTGCGCCTACATTTACCATCCGAAATGGAATTCTTTGGTAAGCAAACCTACCCCACTTGGTACGAAATGTAGTTTTAAGTATGTCAGGTTGTTATACTAGAACCTGGTTGTATCTAGAAAAACCGTCAAGGTGAGAAAACATTTCTAATCCAGATACTATCTACAAGATGTGCTCCATAGATGGCACAGGGTAGTTGACTTTATCCGAGGCCTAATTCATATTTTAGAAATCTATGCACAGGTGGATTTCCCCAGACTTCTTTCTTACAGGAACTAAGTTTGAAACCCAAGTAGAATGACAACCCTTGTAAATGATCTGAGCATCCAAAAACTTAGTCAATTCTTTCTTTATAAGGGGTTCAAGTGACAGATGGAATTTTCTAAGCTTCTATTGAAAAGGCTTGACCCCTTCTTTGATCGAAATTATTTTTTGGGTTATTCATGTGTCATATGTTTTCAAGTCATCGTTTGTCCATATGAATACATCATGGTACTTTCTGAATAGGCAGACAAAGGCTTTTCGCTCCTCTCATGTGCAACATGTACCGAGATTTACAAACTTTGGATCTCTTTCTGTTCCCAAGTTAGTATGTATGTGCATCAGTGTGGAACTATGGGTTTTAGTGTTCATGAGCCCTTTGAAGTGATTCTACAAGTCATAAAGCTTCTCATGTGAAACCAACCCCTTGGGGATGAGGTTGCCTTTATCGTCATCATCTATGTCTTGCAGGGCCTACTCGTGCACACCTTCGTATATTGTTGTGTCTTTTAAGACATCAACATTGGCGATGAAATGCACTATTTTTTCATCATAATAAAAAACGTGCAAAATAGTGTTCTTTTCAAGGATCGATGACTTATACAAAATCTTAATAGTAAGTCTATCCTTAAGCGGTGTCATCCTAACAGTTGCATTTTCTAGAGCATCTGTAGTTGCATTGCACATTCTTAGTAAATATATGATATTAAATGCTTGGAAATTAAAGATAATTCATCATACCTCTTGTTGGTAACTCTTAAGAAGAGGTGAGACATAATGTATGGTGTTATGTACCTGGCGTACTACAATCTCTAAATCACCTACCACATTTATCATAACAACATTGAGGCTGAGGAATTTCTATAAACCCAAGACAAGTTCTTCATATTCGGCAGTATTTCTCATGAACTTGAACTCCAAGTGTCTTGAGACTAAGTGTTTTCTTTTCCTTAGGTCGATCAAAACACACCTGGCTCTAGAGCCATCTTGTGTTCTAGATCCATCAAAATAAAAGGTCGACAAGTCATTTGTACAAGGACCACTTACCATACTAGTACTACTAACACTACTGCTACTATTGTTACTAAGTAATGTACAAGCTTAATTTCCACCAGTTAAGCAAGGAAGGAGGCCCAACTGTGTCTCTGGTGGGGTGGGGCTCAGTTGTGCAAGATAACACCCTAGCTACGTTTCCAGAAAGTAATTGCCAAACAGAAGTTCTGCGAAAGCCAACAGTTCATTCTGACCATTCAAGGAGTAACATTGTGTTTCATGTATCTCTCTGATAACACCCGTATATGGTTGTTTCCTCCCTGGCATGGAAGCCATAACTATGACCAGTCTATAGTAAAATATCCTTGCAAATTGTTGGACCAGTCTCTGCTGAGAAATAATCCATATGATTTTGGTATGTCCACGATCACAATGTTGATGCACTGGTGAACTTGTGAGTCAGACAATAACCAAATGATCATGTCCCAAAGTTCATTAATGGTTGGTACACATATTTAGTCAAGTTGGATGAACTTCACAGTTGTACTGATTCAGTGTGCATTGATCTATTTAGCAATGAAGAGTGGCATGGAATTGATTGATACACCAGAGTCAACCAAATAATTGTGGACATTGAAATTAAATATTTCGAATGATAACAAAAATGTTGGGCAAAGTGAGTTTTCTTCTTCCATGAGAAGCACGTTGAGTACAAATGTGAGTGATCTAGGAGACTTGCTTGGTCCCTTGCTAGAAGAGACAACATTGTTTGGGGAGGTTTGCCCCACTGCACATAAAGAATATCGCACTGATCCATGAGTTTGGTAAGCTCATATAGAGAGATTTTTGCATGGGTTTTCTTCATTTCTTCAACAATATTGTAATCTAAAGCGGGAAGACTCACCGAGATGTCTAGAGGGAGACTTGTGTTTGTATTGTCTAATGGGGTGTTTTGGAGTTTTCTACTCATGGAAATATCTTTCATTATAGATATCCTTCAACACTTGATTTTTGTTTTCTATGTTGAGGATGTTGGTGGATCAACTGTTTTGAACATTTGTTTAAATTTCTCTTTCAATATCTCAATCACAGCAGGAGCCCCTTGACTTCTCAAGTTGTATCGACTATTCTATTTTGGGGGCTCCTTCTCAGTGGTTGTTTTCTTCTAGTCTGCATTAAGACATTAGTACATGTTAACTATGTTCTCATAACTTGGTTTTTCATTAGATGCAGCACCCTCTTCATCATCTTCATCTTTCGACTGAACCTGCTCACTGGTGTTAAAATGATCATTCATCCTTGAAGCCATGGTGCCCATAATTCATTTCCAATCTGCACAGGTATTTTCTGAATGTCATTCTTTGTGGATTGGGCAGAAGTTATCCTTCACAAATTGGTCCACTTGGAACACCACATTGGATCCCTATGCAAATTTAGTTGGGTGACCATTTTTTCTACCTGATGTCACATTCTTCCTTAATGTAAAACTGGGAGGTCCTCTACTCACTGATGTCTCGGTTGTCCGTTTCTTAAGTTCTGCTACTTTAGCTGTCAAGGACTTAAGGAGACGAGTAAGGGTCTCAATTTCACTTGTTTCTTTTTCCTTTACCTTACGCATAACAATTTGAGACCTATCCATGTCTTTGGATTCCTTCACTAGTTCATCATCTACAATGAATCAAATCACATGTAGGTCTTTCTCCACATCAATTTCTTCCTGGAAATTTTCCGAAAGAGTTGGTTTCGCAGCTCACTCGATGAACTATGCAATGTTGGTCAATAGTGTAGACGTGTAGTAGTCAACTATGATGGAGTCATGAGGTTTAGTGTCTGCAGTGAACTTGTTCAAAATATGGTTAAACCTCTAGTTAAGTTTCACATTTCTTTTTTTGCTCCATCTTAAGACTACCCAATTCTTTCAACAACATGGCGGGGTTTTTTCATCAACAAATTTCTCAAGAAAAATTCTCTTGAACATCCCTAAGTTTTGAATGGAGTTGACAGGAAGGTTATGGTACCATACAACTGATCTGCCATCCAAGGTACATGGAAATAGTCTTACATGCAACATCATTGTAACGTACCTCGAGTGTCTGCAAATGTAGGTAGAAGATGTCCAGATGGTCTACTTCCTTCACTTCTCGGTCAGGGTCATACTTCATTAATAACTTCTCTATGTATCTTGGCATCTTGTGAAAGACACCTTCGAGTGCCAATGGCCCCTCTATCATCCATTCGAGATTTTTATCAGCCATATTGTTCTCTTCTTCATGCTCCTCCTCTTCTTTTGAATCAAAAGGTTCAACCTCCAAATATGTTGGTTCGTATTCACCTTCCCCTGCTCTACTACCTTCCCCTCTGCCACCTCTGCTAGAACCAAAGCCCAAAAGTACGTTGTTAAATTCTTCTCCTTCTAATAAAATAGGAGGTTCCTCTTCATTATCAATAGCTTATGTCGGCTCTTCAAGAGTGGCGAGGATTACTTCTTCAACAGATGAGACTACCACTCTTGTGGGTGTAGTATTTGTATTCCTCTGCGAAGAGGGAAGACTCTGTACTCCTGGAATCAATCCAATAGCTTTGAAAAACTGATGGGTGACGGGATACAAAACGCAAAGGTGATGATATGAAATTTCTTCTTCAGGTCTAAGAGGTGAGGATTAACTAACTTTAGATTCGTGTGTGGGGGCGAGAGAGTTCATGTTACTACGTTGACCAGATGATGAATACGTGGGGTTGAGAGGACATTTAGTCATAAACTATTGGCAACCCTCCTTCTAGTAATAGAAATGTTGACAGTGTTGGACCTGCCAACATTCAGGGGATCTCCCTAGTATGAAGTCCCAAATAGACCTCACACCATTTGGTATAGGAGTTTCATCCGGTACGATGGCCCAATTGCCATTATCTTAGAAATTTTCCTTAGCTCTTGTTGTTCAGCACATGATAGTGTTATGCTTGTAACTTCAAGAAAGCGAGGCGAGTGTGCCTAGTGAGTGCATAATGTAACTCTGTGTCCTGATTCTCTTACTATGAAAAGGGAAAGTGAATTGAGCCTCTTGATGAGAGGGAATAGTCACAATCCAGGAAGAAACACACACAAACAACAACAAGGGTTTGTCCATAATCCAGTGGAATAGTCCACATCGGATGTGGCGGTCGTGAAAACTAAATTTCAAGGGAAAATGTGTACACCATCCAATGGAGTAGTCCACATGGGGGTGATGATCATTAAAACCAAGAAAAAATAAGAATGGCCTATCTAATGTCTGATAGAGTAGTCCACACGGATAGGACAATAGTGATAAATAATACAACACATCCTCAATAATGTAAGTACTAAAATAACCAAAGTAGTTCAACTATCTTAGTACAGGTTAAGAAAATATGCATTACAAATGTTTAAAGAATAGCCTTACAAATGGATGCAAAACATGCATGAAAATGTGATGGCCTGTGACAGGCTTCTGAATTAAGCAAAATTTCCAAGACAGATCTGTACACCATACATCACTAGCCCTAGTAGTGGGACATTGGAGCCACTCCTTGCTCCTCAAAGAAAAGACTACATACTCTCAAGGCTATGTGGGAGGAGCCAAGGTGAAAAGTCCTTTGCTCATACAATGAGGGGGCATATATAGCCAAGGGGGGAAAACTAACCCTTGTGACTCTTCAACTTCCCTCATGACTGTTTGACTTCCTGTGACTTTTCAACTGACGTGAATATTCAACTTCAAATGTGCATATCTTGGACTTTCACATTACATTAAATTTGATTACAAGAAGTATGGCCCATAGTAGTGATGTGGCTGAGAGAACTCATGACACAACTCGACATGGCAGTGCTGACATGTACTAGTTGACTATATGTCCATGTTGAGTTGTTGTACTACTAAGTGATGGGTGTGATCTTGGTATAACGTGTCTTCACCTCCACATGGAAAAGTGCACGGGTCTTCAATGGTCTTGGTCTTTTATTGTTGGTGCATGTGTATGTGTCCCTTTCACTCATTTCTTGATGTGCTTCATGAGTTCATTCAACTGCAAGAAAGCCTTCTAGCATGCACTCCTTCTTCATCCCGTTCATTGTCATGCCATGTTTCATCAATGTACCTGTTACTGTAATCACTCATGATGAGACGACATCAAATCGATAAATCTCCTAGTATAACATCATGCATTTTTTTCGTTTCAGTCAAAGTGACTGGGAGAAGTACAAGGCACTGAAACTGCATAAAGCACAACTCAAGCCAGGATGTGAGGCTCCAGATCACTGCTAGTCAAAACTGCGCAATTCTAGGAGACAGTCTAAGACAGGGAGCGGGGGATCCCAGACATAATTGTGCATTTTCTAGGTTGAGTGCATAGCAATGCAGCAGGGCAGGTGATAGTCAAAACTGCGCAATTTTATGAGGTTGAGAAGAGTAGGCCAGAAGGGGGCTTTCCTGTCAGATCTGTGTAATTTCCTAGGAAAATGCAGTGTTAGGCAATAGAGGCCTATCCCACATGTTTGTGTAGTTTCTATAGGTAGTGCAAGGTAGGCAATCTAGAAAATTTTTGCATATTTTTGGGGATCAGTGCAACACTAGGTCACAACTCAAGTCAGTTTTTCCGGTTGACCAGAGGTAGGCTTGATGGGCAATCATGTGGGAAGTGCAGACTGGATCGGGTCCTGGGACAACTTTTGTGTAGTTCTGGGAGACATTCAATTGGCTCACTTCTAGGATCGCGTAGTTCAGGTTGCCTTGGAGGACAACCTCAAGCTCTATGTAGTTCTGGGAAGCAAAGCAAGGTCACTAAGATGGAGCTCTGGTTGAAGGAGGGTTGTCCAGTCGAAAGATTTTCAGGAAAAATGACTAAGTGTGAAAGCAAGTGGACTTGTGCATTCATGACATTTTTATCACACACTTAGCATAGCTCGATGAAAAGACACCTCAACCCAACAAGACAAACATGTGCTCAGTAATACTGACTCAAAGGTTAGGAGTGACAAGTGCGACACTTGAGATATGTCTTCAAACAACTATGACTACACTTGCACGATAGTGCATGCAACTTTGTGTGTGAGTATGACTAATGTTCACAGAACGAGAGCAACTCGTGCATATAAAGATAAACCTTAAAAATCACCAAAACAAGCTCGCAAGCATGACATAGCAATCAAAATTCCAAAAGATGACCAGTGGTCAATCAAGAAAAAAGGGTTTAAAAAATCCACAAGGGCTCATGGGATGAGTCCTAGTGTTTGCAACCATCAAGGGGAAAAACAAGGAAGGCTGCAAAATTTGGATGCAAGCAAAAATTTTGGAGGGTGTTGTAGCCACTACAACAATGTCCAAGAGTAAGAGAGAGAGAATAATGAGAGAGCTCCAAAATTGAACTAACCAAAGGTTACACTGACTAAGCCTACCAACTGATCCTCACTATATTTTTTTATCAATGAGGCCTCTATTTTCTTCAATTTCTATTATTTTCCTTCATTTTCCTCCTCACATGCAACCTGTGACCTTTCACCTCCCTTTTCTCCTAATTTCCTTTATTTTCATAGATAAATGTGCCAAAAATGCTTTTTTGCCTCTTTAATGCCGTTACCTTTGCCAATTCCTTAGCCATAATAAACTGAATGAACACACCAGGATGTCCTTCCCAACATTCAGCTTGGAATACATGTCCCTTAACTGTGGTCTTATTTTTTCCTTTATTAACTTTTATTACATGGAATTTTCACCAGGGTTGTTACATTTTTGGTATGGCATTGTAGTGAATGTTGATATGGTAGTGACCTTATACAACAATAACCTTGTATGGAAGTGAACGGTGATATGGAAAAAACTTTGTATAGAACTGACCATTGATAGGGTAATGACCTTGACATGATAATGGCCTTTTTCTATTACTACGCCCTGATGATTAATCCTATGACGGTGATATGTCACAAGACATATTATGTCACTGATCTTCAAGATCTTTGTACTTATGACGATGATGATTGGGGAAGTGATAGATTTGCTTATGATAGTATTAGATTATAATGACTTTTGTGGGGGTAACTGTGATATGTGGTAATGTCTTTGTGATAGAGTTAATAGTGAGATATGTGGCAGTGCTATTGTGTCAAATTTTTGGTATTATGGTGTGCATGGTAGCTAGCTCATGTTGGCATTGATGTCAACTCATTGTATCCTAGCTTATTTGCAGATTTAATTCATTGTATCATGGCTACAACTGGTTATGTTGACATTGGATATGATCGCATCTATATCAACTCTTGATGATAGCCTTTGTGATGTAGCTTGAGGGTAGCATGATGGTCATGGACGAGTTGTCATGTGTTGGCATGTGCTTTGATAGATATGTAATGATGGTTTTTTGATGCTGCAAGGTAGATGGATCTTGATGCTATAGTTGGATATTGCTTCTACAAGTATTCCATATGATCCATGATGGTTTGTTGGCACACTAGTTGAGTTGGCAACTAGGCTTCATACTTATGTTCATGGAGATGACTTGTTGCATGATTTTTTGGCATCATGATGATGTTGATGTTGTATAGGTGCTACAGAGATCTATAATAGTTTTTTCACCTTGTTCATAGGTTTGATGGAGAGTGGAGAACTAGTTCACCTCTTGCCAACCTTGTTTGTTGGCCTTCTAGTTCAACTAGTTAGTGACACTTGGGAGGCATGTTTGATCTACTTTCAAATGTGTTAGATGTTATGTCATAGGTTTGGAGGCTTGTATGGATGATGGAGAAGGTGATCCAACTAGTGGCAAAGGTCTTGATATGACGAATTGATGGTTTTCCTCATCCTTAGCTATAGTCACATGGAGCCAAGCCTATGGAACTGATTGAAAGGCTTGATTCGCTAGAAAGAAGTCTTATGGGATTGACTATAGGTCCCATTCGAGTTCATCTTGTGTTATGAGTGCGAATGAAGGATTTCACAAGATTTTCTCTGCATTCCTCACATTGATAGGAAGAAAATTAGCCAGGACATTTGTAAAGGGTTCCAAAAAACGTTATAATGGTTGGAAATGGTTTCCAAAGGTCCTCCAATGATGTGAATGCATTTAGTTCACAAGTAGTGGTCTTAATTTATTGATTTGGTCCAATTTGTATACCCTTGATCCTAGCCCCAAGCTCGATTTCTCCCTACATGTTTTATATTTTATATATTGAAGCTTACTAGTTTCATATGTTGTGAGTAAGAGTGTAAGAGAAGGTTGCATAGAGTGTTTATTTTTTTGACCTATTGGAAGACAATAGATGCTTCAATGAGTGAGTTTTAATGGCAGAAAATGAAGCATATTTGAAGCATGTTAAAAAATAGAACAGAAATGAAGTTGCTAGAGTAGAGGTTGATTGGAGAGATTTTGTATGTTATTGGATAGTGTTTTTGTTGGTGACTTTCACATATGTTTTTACAAGATCTGCTAATGCATTTGGAAAATAGCCATAGTGCCTTATGATGTTATTTTTATTATGCAACAATATATTGTTGTGAGGTTTTGATAATATTTAGATTTGATGCATAGTTGTGGCTACTATTTCGCTAGTTTGGAGAACATACTTCTTGTGGTGTTTATATTTGATTTAATGATGATAGATTGCTACTAAGTGCATGTATTCAAAGTGATTTCTTGTTGAGCAAAGTGTCTTGGATCTAGTTTGAAAATTAATGAAAGGAGGTTTGCATAGTGTTAAGGAGCAATGACTTCATGGAGGTGGAGTAGAGATATGAAAGCTTCAGTGAAAGGAACAATTTATCAATCTAATGGTAGTTGGATAGTCCAATCGGAGTGGGGTGAGGATCGATTGATCATGGTGGCTTTTAGCGGATGGTAGGTAGTAGATCCATGTGAAAACATAGTGTTCTGAGCTGATCAGTAGAATTGACTCTCCTAGCCAATCGGTGTTGGAATATTGTATTTGAGGTCAAGTCTCCATGTTGTTGGTAGTTAGCTAACTATGTCAAAGACCAATTGCTTGACCAATAGAAACTTAGAGTAGAGCAGTAGTAGCAAGGGTGGTTTTTCTCCTAGAAGGATTTCTACCAGAAATCTTGTGTCTCTTGTGTGGAGGTGCTTTTGATGTTTTGATTATTGTTTCTCTCATGATTATCTTTTTTTAGTTACTTATATGTTGTATATGCATGGATAATATAATCTCTTGTTGGTGAATATATATGTGATTCAGTAAAGTAATAATTGACAAAAATAGTTAAGAAGTCACATTATTGATTCACCCCCCCCGCCAATCTTAGTAGTTCCCAAAGGTTTCCAACACAAAAGATGAATGCAATGCTCCTATGATTGTGATGTTAGATATGCTTGACAGAGACTGATGTTACTTATGACAGTGAAATGGATATATTGTGATCTAGGATCTAGTACGATGGTCTTGTATGATTCAGGATTGACCCTAGGTGGCCTAATGTGATTAATGATGAAAGACTTATGTCTCATTGTAATTTGTATCTCAACTCAAAATTTTATGGATATCTAAGAAGAATAATCTGGTTGGGTTTTCCCCCTTGTGGGTTTTTTCTAAATTCTGGTATCTCTGTTGTGTATACTTTTCTTCTTTTGTTCCTTATCGTTCTATTACATTTTTTATATTATTGTTCTCTTTACATAATTTCTAATGATGATATGATGTTATGGGGTGAATGTAATATGAAAAGGTTGAAAAAGTTTAAAATTGAAATTATCTAGAACATATAACAATATAGCACTAAAAATTAACAAAGAATCCTTGAAATGACATTGTTGGAGTTGCATTAATACATGCAACTTGTCCTTCTTTATGACTATTATTGAAAATTCATGTGTGTGTGTTGTTCGTGGAATGTATACTTCTACATTATGGGATATTTTATCAATTAGTTGGTTTTTCTCACATACTTTCTATTTCAGTTTATGTACTTTCATGTATGGACACTTGTTAGATTTAAATGATAACTATTCTTCATTTTTTCTAGCAAGGTTAACACCTATTACTGTCATGGATTACAGCTAACTATTTCCTTACCTATGTAGTTGTTTGTTTACTAGCGCATTGCTTCTTATTTATTCTCCATCTTTTCACTCTACTAGCATAGTGTATACCATTTTCATCTTAGTGTATTAGATAGTTTACTTGAGAATAAATATCCCCCTACTGTGATGATTTCCCACATCTCACTGCATTCTTGAAAAATTAATAATGGTTACTGGGCTAGAATCTGGATGGGTCTCTTATCCAAAATGATGTGAAGCATAATTGGGAATTCATACCGAAGATAGCCCCTTGAGTGTTTTTTGGTCATTTACCCTTTTTAATAGATCCCTAAGGTGGAATTGTATTATGTCCTTTGATAGAATAACTCCCAAGATGACACCTATGTGAATGAAACTATAAAAGGATATAAAGTTGACATAAGTATTAATTCACAATTATATCATCAAGCAATCCCCTCTTTTATTCTATGTTAGATCAACTTCTATCACATCTCACTTACGTGGCCAGATCAAAAGTCGATATCCCATATAATGTGACACACATTGGATTTCATTTATGATGAATACGAGTCTTCTATAGGATTGTGGTGCCATTAAAAACAAAGTGAATGACAATTTTGTGTTGCAGGGAAATTATGGTACAATGAACTTAGTAAATATAATTTCCATGAGGTTATAACATCATCAACTATTAGTACCATCAAGCATTCAAAAATAGAAGGGACCTCATTTATGATTTATGTTACCTGTTTCAATTTGAAGTTTATATCCTTGATGGTTGAGTGTCTTCTTTGGTCTCTAGGAATTTATCCCTTCTTTAAAATGGTATCTCACTCCCATTTAGACATGTGAGAGACTCTATAGATCCAAGTTGAATTAACTAAATAATTGTAGAAGTGAGACACCAAAAATTGTTAACTAAATCTCTAGAAGACTAAATGGAAATGACTATATATCCAAATTTAGTAACATCAAATCTTTCATTAAATGGTGGTTAAAATTGGCTATCTTCATAGCAAGTTAGAGTCTATTTTGATCAGTGGTTTATTTTTTTTCTTACTCTCCATATCCTTCAAGTGACTCTCCATCAAAGAAATCAAGGCAATTTAACAATTTGTTACTAAATTTGAATATGAAAGCTCAATTGGAGGGCCGAACATTTTCTTATAAGGCTAGTAAAATAACTCTTTAGGATAATTTGCATGTATTTTAAAGTATGTAGGTATTTTCTCCCAATTGTATGTAGGTAGAAATTTTTAGGAAAACATTTTCCTTCTTGTAGTTGCTCAGAGTGGAGAGGTAATAACACAATCTATCTAGAAAACTCTCAATGTTGTTTTTTAATGTAATTCTACTACATTCTTGAACCAAATTTTTTTTCTTAATATAAATCTCAAAATTTCTATTAAAAGGAAGAGGAAAAACAAAAGCATCCAATATATGGAAAGGTGCTAAAAATTCATGTGCAAGAATTCCATTGGAAGGGACAACTAATAAAGTGTATCATAACAAAACAATTAAGACAAATTTGATAAATAACGGGTGTCACGAAGATATAAATTTTCATTTCTCTTGAGCATCCTAAATAAAACAATGAAAACAAATTTAATAGATAATGGGTGTCACACGGATATAATTTTCGTTTCTCTTGAGCATCCAAAATAAAACAATGAAAACAAATTTAATAGATTATGGGTGTCACACGGATATGATTTTCATTTCTCTTGAACACCCAAAATAAAACAATGAAAACAAATTTAATAGATAATGGGTGTCACACGGATGTGATTTTCATTTCTCTTGAGCATCCCATACCACTTGAGAAGCTTAACTGTTAAGTGAAAATAATGTAACTGATCCAGGAGGATCTCATTAGATCAGTTACATAGGTTTAGTTTTCGTCGACAACATTCAGTGTCCGATGTCATCAACTTCGACAGTGATGTTTATGGTTCAGGTTGTCTGATAATGTATATGGTTTTCATGGTCTTCAATGAATATGGTTTGGTACCTGGTTTTCGACACACAGTTGTCGTCAATTCTGCCAAGATATGGTTGTAGACATGTGGTTGTTGTTCGCCTTCGTAGGATTTGGGTGTTGACAAAGGTTTTTCATCGTGTGGGTTTGAATGTCACTTTGTGACAATTGGTTGTAAATGGGTCTTTTTAATATGATATAGAGACTAAACCTAGCCCTAAAAATCTATGATGAAAGACCATGTATCAAAACCCTAACTAATACCTAAAACCCTAAAATTATATCTAAACGTCAAACCATGCATTAAAATACCTAAAACCTATGCTAAGACCTAAACCCTAACCTTATTCAAAAGCCATATATTAAAAAGGCATAATGATTAATGCATCGACAAATGATTATTTTATGTGATTTTGCCGAAATTATTCTCTCAAACATTAAAAACTCTCTCGGGCTATTGTATTGCATTGAATTAATATTAAAGAACATTGCAAATACAATTTAGTTCCAACCCATAGTCTTAACCGCAGTGAAACCGCATAGGAGTAGACCGTGGGATAGTAGTCATGTGAATAAATGTTAGCATTAAATGCAATGGGAATCCTCTTAACCATAACCGCCTTGGAAATATGCCATGTGAATGGCCAGAGGAACCGTCAAGGGTTAGCATCGAAGTAGATCGCACTGAGAATTGTATGCAACCATGTCATGTGAACGTGGTAAGCTATCATGGTAACCACAAATGTAACCACCGCGTCGAAACTGCCAGAGGTAAGCCATAAATAGATGTGTTCACATACCAATCTTCGAGGCACCACAAGCTGGAACCGTCGAGGGTCAACGCGAAGGTGGCAACCTGCGGTTATACCATGACTAGTCACATGTAATGGCCTCCCTCCTCCACTCGGTTAGCAAGCCGCCAATGATTTTGATTTATCCAAAGTTATTTTTGGATTTTTATGTTATATTTTGGGTTTTTATTGTTATAATCAACCTAAGTAATGTAACCACCATGTGACTAGGCACTATGGTGTTACCTAGTGATTCTACCGAGACTATAATGCTTCATTCATGCCAATCTTGGCTAAGAAGACCTTGAATGTACCTAAAAACATATAAATACACCAATTTTGTTGATAAAGAGGACATTAGTGGTTTTGAGTTTAGAGTGCAAATTCTAGAGGATATAGGAGAATTTTTTTCAGTGTAACAAGGGCATAGGGAGTCAGAATTAGAAACCGAGACAGGAGTTGGAAAGATGGTTTAGAGAGATTTCTTATGAAAGTGACCAGAAGTGCCTTTGTGCACATTCAGTTTGGCCAAATTTCTGTGTAATCACCTCTTCAATGCCAATCCTAATAAAGCAGTCGCCCATCTTGAAAGTGGAACCGGAGACATAGTCCTTCAGGGAAGAAATCCATATTCAATCTTGTTGTCTAGTATCGCTATGTATTTGTTGTTTTCACTTCTATTTTGCATCTTATTTATGTTTTCTCATCTGTCATAAAGTCTTCTGCTCAAGCAGTTTTCACAGTTTCAACACTTTATGTTAACATTCATTTCACTGTTGGCATAATCAATTCTATTAAAGTTTTAACATATGATCATTTCAGATCATATAATTTGGCATTAGAGAAGGTTGCATTTGTATAATTTGTTAGTGAATGTTAACTAGGTCAAAGGCGCAACGTGGAGAAGGAATCCTCGAACAGATTGATCCAGAGATTGGAAGTGAAGAGTTGTACATAAGTCAACCATGTCAGGATTTGATGCAAGTGAAACACCAAAAACTAAGATAAGTGATGAACATTTTCAACAAGCATTCTTGAATATGCAGCAGATGTTGGGAGAACTCTACGAAGACAAGAGGGCAAGAGATGCAGCGTCTTCTTCAAAGACATCAAAGAGGGACAAAGTTAAAGGAAAGGATGATAAACCAATTTCACCTCCATCATCTCCATCATCATCTTCTTCTTCTTCTTCTTCCAGTACAGAATCTGAAATAGAAAAGAAACCTAAGAAAACCTCTCTTTTGAAACTTGATGTAAAATTTGAGCTACCTATTTATGATGGCAAAATGAATCCTAAAAAGTTAGATAACTAGATTAAGCAGTTAGAAGTGTATTGTCATATTTAGAACATTTCTAACTATAATATATATAATATATAATATATATATATATATATATTATATATATATTATTATTATATATTATATATATATATATTATATAATATATATATTAATTTATATTATATAGATAGATAGATAGATAGATAGATAGATAGATAGATAGATAGATAGATAGATAGCTACACTTAGAATGGGGGGAACAGCTTTAATCTAGTGGGAAAGTAAAACTCAGATAGATGTAAAGTGGAAAGGTAAAGTCATCTCTTCATGGTCTAAGTTTTTAAAAGCTCTTAGGAAACAATTATATCCTTTATGATACATGCAACAAGTTGTTATTGATTAGCAGCATTTGAGGCAAGGTAAAGGGTAGAGTGTTCAGAAGTTTACTCAGGAGTTCAGAAAGAAAGCATTGGCACTTGGTATTTCATTAGATACACATGAAACTTTGTTAAAATACATTGGTAGTTTATATTCATATTTGCAGCATACATTATTGATGTTTAATCCCGATGATTTTGATGAAGTGTGTGTTCAAGCCACACTTATTGAATCAGGTGGTAGACCATTCAATTTTTCATTGCAATCATCCAAAGAGTTGGAAATCAAAGATTCTAATGACAGTAAAGGGAAGAACAATTCGAAGAGAAAGAAATCATCAATAGCTCAGAAGGAAATACCTACTTGTTCTCATTGCCAAAGAATCAGTCATGATGAATCTAAGTGTTGGAAACTTCATCCAGAACTTAAGCCCAAAAAGTTCCTTAAGGATAAGGATGAAAAGAAGGAAATTGCAGCAGTCTAGCAAGGTCTAGGTTTAGATTCAAGTGATGAAAGGAGGATAACTACCATAGTTTTGACAGGTAAAACTTGTGACACTGATTCAAGTTCTAATACTATTGCATCTTCATCAAACATAAATCCTTAAAATGAGGATAAAAGAGTTGAATTGTTTAACATAAGGATAACTTCCAAGCACACAAAGATAGATACAATGTTTGACATTGGACCAAAGACAAATTTAATTTCTGAATATTTAGTTAAGAGTTTGGATTTGGAGACACGAAATCATCCAATACTTTACCCATTAGGATGGCTAAATAAATCAACTCAGATAAAAGTCACAAAACAGTGTCAATTAAGATTTGCCATTATAGCTAATTACATTGATGAAGTGGAATTAGATGTGGTTCTAGTAGACATATGTGGAGTTGTCTTAGGGAGTCCTTATCTTTATGATCATGATGTAGTATTTTACAGAAGAGAGCATAAATATCACCTTAAGAAAGATGAGGTTGAATTTATTTTCAGGGCACATCAAAGTAAACATCACTTGAATTTAGTTGTTACTAATCAAATGAAGTGATTAACAAGTTCAAATAAAATATTTGTAATCATCTGTTTAAAGGAACAACATAAGAATCGACATGATGTTCGTTCAAGTTATGAGTCTCAGCTTAAAGATAGTTTTATCAAAGAGGTAGATATTTTTCCAGTTCTATTTAAAGAAACCAAACATCTTACTCATAAGCAGGGAATACAACATGAATTACAGTTGATGCCTAAATCTCCTCTTCCTAATGTCAGAATGGATCAATTCAATCCAAATGTTGGGTTGTGTTATATTCTTTCCATGACTAACCCACATAGTGAACCGGGCGGTTAGAGGGGGGCCGGATCCCCCCCTTTGTTGTGCCGATTGCGCAGCGGGGGGGTCACAGGGGGGCCAGCAGCCCCCCCTGTCCGGGGGGTTTGAGGGGGGCTGGTCGCCCCACTCTATGGGGTTCAGGGCAGTGCCCCGAGAATTTTTTCTTTTTTTGGACCCTATATTAGGTTGGGCGAACCTACTATGGTTTTTTGGTCCATGGTTTTGGACACGATGATTTTCGGTCCATGGTATTGGATGCTTCAGCAGGTATAAATATGTATTGTAACATTGAAAGGAACATAATGAACAATCAAGCTAGTAGTCCCGGTTTTGGGATCCAGGGGAAAATCTCTATGCATATGTGTTTTATGTGTTATGCTCTCGCATTGTTTATTTTCTTTGTTTTAGAATTCGTATGCAGGTAATTTCGATACAGGGTTAAAACCTACATTTAGTATCGGAGCTGTTTTCGCTTCAAGGGGATGCCTTTGTTGCTGAGGGGTTTTGCTCAGGCTTGTGGTAGACCCTGTTCAGTGGGAGATCTGCGAGATCGATTCTAGTGGTGAAAGAAGATGGCGAGCAATAGAAAGATAGAGATTGAGAAGTTCAATGGTCAAAGTTTTGAGTTGTGGAAACTCAAGATGGAGGATCTGTTGGTGGATAAAGATCAGTGGATCGCGGTAGATCTGGGTAATAAACCAACGGGAGTGACCGATGAAGAATGGAAGAAGTTGGATCGGAAAGCGAAGAGCACAATACGAATGTGTGTCTCAGATTCAGTATTGCTGAATGTATTAGGGGAAGCTACAATGAAGGCTTTATGGGACAAGTTAGGGACTTTGTACCAATCTAAGTCTCTGGTGAATAAACTGTTCCTGCGGAAAAAGCTGTATAACCTGAGGATGAAAGATGGAGACTCGGTGACAGAGCACCTGAATGCGTTTAATACTGTGGTAAGTCAGTTATTATCTGTTGATATTAAAATTTCAGATGAAGATAAGTGCATCAGTTTGTTGTGTTCTCTACCAGACTCGTGGGATAGTCTGGTTATTGCAATAGGTAGCAATGCATCTGCTTTGCAGTTTGATGAAATAGTCTCAGCCTTGCTGACGGAGGAGATGAGACGGAAAAATATGGACAGCCAGAATGGTGATGCCTTGTCTGTATGAGGGCGGTCCCAGAACAGAAACAAAAATAAGTCATCGAGTGGGAGATCTAAATCTAGAGGGAGATCTAAATCTCCAGGAAAACCTACAAAGGTGGTGTGCTGGAAATGCGGAAAGGAAGGGCACTTCAAAGGGAGTGTAAATCTAAAGCTCCTAATAAAGGAAAAGGATTTGACGATGCTCCTTCTGCAGAGGCAAAAACCACCTCAGATGAAGGTGGGGATGTGTACTTGGCTTCTTCAAGTACACATGTAGATCATGAGGCATGGTTGATTGACTCAGGGCATCCTTTCACTTCACTCCCCATAGAGAGTGGTTCTGCGAGTATGAGAAATACGATGGTGGTGATGTCTTCTTAGGAGATGATAGGAAGGCTAGAATCATTGGTCGCGGAAAAGTAAAGTGAAGTTGCAAGGTGGAAGGGTTAGAACCCTTCCGAGTGTTCTACATATTCCTGCATTGGCCAAAAATCTGATTTTTGTAAGCAAGTTGGATGATGC
>APFE031526489.1:33904-49680 GCA_000404065.3 Pinus taeda | reverse complement strand
CATTATTATATACCCATTATTTTTAAATTTAGAACTTAATTCAATTATTATTTTATTAATATATTTATTTATTTATCTATTCCTTAATATTATTAAATCTTATTAATATATATTCCTTAATAACATATGTTTACATAAAAAAAATTATTTAATCATATTTAACTAATATATTATTAATATTTACCATTCTATTATGATGAGTATTATTTATTAGAATAAAATGGTAAATATTCTTATTATCTACCCAATTTTCTATTATTAAAATTTTTCTAGTATTAAATCTTATTAATAATTAGGTATAGTATCTTCTTCTTCCCTTCGACTTTCTTCAAATATTGGTAGATCTTCATCATCAGAATCAATAGGGAGATCTGTAGACTTCTTGAAGGCAATGTTTTCATCAAAAATCACATCATCTCTACTTACTTCAATTCGGTGTCCTTCCTTGATGTAGATTCTATATGCATTTGATAAGGCACTATAACCAACAAATGTGCCCTTCATGCTAGTAGGATCCAATTTCTTCCTCTTATCTTTTGGAATGTGAATGTAAACAGGGGAAACAAATATTCGGAGATGATCTACACATGGTTTTCTTCCTGTAAACGCTTCTTCGGGAGTCATGTTGTCAAGTATCTTATGGGGACTTCGGTTTTGAATGTAGACTGTTGTTGTGGATGCTTCACCCACAGAAATTGAGGTAAGTATTGATCATGTAATATAGCTCTACCACATTCTTCAATTGTACAATTCTTTCTTTCTGCTACTCCTTTTTGTTTAGGATTGTATGGAACTATCAGCTCCCTCTTAATTCCAACCTCCTTACAGAAAGCTATGAGTTCTTTGATATGTATTCCTCTCCATTGTCAGATCTTAGCACTTTTATCTTTCTTTTTGCAAGATTCTCCACTTCTACCTTGAATTCTTGAAATTTATTAAATACTTCATCCTTGGACTTAAGAAGATAAATCCAAGTCTTTCTTGAGTGGTCATCAATGAAAGTTACGAAGTACAGACAGATGACCTCCAAGAGATTTTGTAGCCATTGGACCACAAACATCAGAGCGAATGAAATCCAAAATTTCCTTAGATCTTGTAGTATTGCTTCCAAAAGGTTTCTTCACATTTTTTGCCTAATGCACATCCCTTAGAAATTCCTTCATGATCTTCCTTTAGTTTAGGGATGGATGCCATTCACCATTGAGTTAAAAGATGGTAAGATTTTGTAATGAAGGTGTCCAAACCTTCTTTGGTTTCTTGGCCAAAGTTCACATGGGCTGACTTCAAGGTGAACCAAGGCTTAAGAGAGAGGTGTAAGTAATCTATAGAGCCTTCCCTCACGAATCCCAATGATTTTTTCATTATTAATGTTAGATCCCTTACCCTGTACCATAACTTTTCCATCAACAAAAGCAATTCTATCTCCTTTATCTTCTAGACAGAAATGGAAAGTAAATTTTTCTTCAAACCTAAGACATATAGGATGTTGTTGAGGTGTATGTTTCCTCCATCTTCTAGCTCCAACGTGGTTGATCAAATTCCTTTTACTGCATAGCTCTTTTTATCTCCAAGTTCGACTGAATGAGAAGATATTTCTTTTGATAAGGTGTTTAGTTTGTCCATGTTCACCTGTCATATGTCTAAAAGCTCCACTATCAATTACCCATATGTTATCATCTTCAAAAGAACCTATGAGAGTTGAGAATAGTCCTTCATTCGAATTCTTTGTAGAGGAGGTCTTGGTCATATTTCTTGATAGACAATAAGAGATCCTCAAATGCTTTGATACTTTGCTTAAGATTTTTGCTATGATAGAGAACTGCTTCAATGAGAACTTCAATGACTTCTCCAAGAAGGTAGTAATCTTCATTATGCCCTTTTTCAACCTTAGCTTTGATACCATGTTGAGAAATTAATAGGACTAAAATTTAAGTGATTTTTCTTTAACTTGATAACTGCTTGTGATATTCTTTTATTTTTCTTTATGATTAGTTTCTTCTTCTCTTACTATTATAGTGTTCTTATCATCAAACAGCTACCAAAACATGAAGATCAATAGAACAAATGGACACAACATGTAGCTTGCTAACCAAGGCCAAAACTTCTCTTAGAGAGGAAAACCCACAAAAATCTCTTCTTATAGAATCTTCAAATGACGAATTCCAAGACCCTTCCAAGACCAAGTTAACCTTCTTGAGGATGTGCTTCTCTTCACCAAGTCAAACCAAGTCAAATTTCTTCCAAATGCTCAACTTCGACTTCCAACAACAAACTTCGGCCCTCACTGCAGTCCTGCAACTTCGGCCCTCCTACAGTTCGTTGCAACTTCGCACGTGTGGGTGATTAGAGCTCTTTTAGGCTATCCTTCGCTTGGGTTGATTCTTCTTCAAAGGCTTGTAGATGATCAACTTGACTTCTTTACTTCAGATTTCGTCCCTTCTGTTATAGTTCAGAAATTTCATCCTTGTAGCTACAAAACCCCTAGCCTTCTTCATACATGTGAGAGATAGAGAGACAGAAATAATAATTGTCTTTTCTTCTTTCTTTTAGATCTTCGCCTGCCCTTTTTCTTCTTGCCTTCGCTTCCTTGATCGAATTTGATTGATTGCTTCAAATGAGGTTGAATGATCACTTGTATATAGGCTTCCAAGGAGAATGAATAGCCCTAATGAGGCCGACTTCTTCACTATCAGGCCTACTTGGTCTTAGAGGAATATTTTGACAGTTTTGACTCAAATAAATTATTTTGACTCGTTACAAGATGCCCAATAAGGTCTATTACATATGACAATGACTCTTTTGACTTTGTACAATGATGACAAACCCTAGAAGCACACAATGGGTGCTTTGACCTAAAACAAATTGACTTTAAAAATGAAACCCATGCTATAAAATAACAATAATAAATTGTTTTCTTTCTCTTTTACATCAAATATATAAAATCAGCAATATTATTAAGACCGAACCTAGTTACATAATTTAACACCCCCTGGCCCCCTCCCTTTCTAGCATAGTTGTTGAAGCCACCACTAATTTCTTAAGGTTCATCAATCTTGGTCCACCTGTTAAGTGATTAACCCTACTCAATCTATCCTCCCTGCAGCCCCTTTAATTTGAATCATGACACCACTTTTTCCTATATTGAATGAAGAAAAACTTAAAAACATGACAGACTCGATTTGTATTGTTTGTTTGCATCCCTCCTACTTATTTATAGGGAGGACTTTGTGGGTAAATTGACTTGCATCTCATTTTCTTAGTTTTCTTACTTTGTTCATTTGCATGCTTAATTGGGAATTAACACAACCTCACATCACATTTCATTTGCTTATTAAGTTTGTTATTTTAGTTTCTTGCATGCTTAAGTTCCAAATTTGACAATTTGCTCCGTGAGGAATTTCATTTATGTGCAAGCACTTTACTTTTGTTGACAATCTTTAATCTATTCCATTTGCACTCAACTTGTTTGATTGTTCCATAATTATTTGGATACGTGCTTGATTATTGTGTCAACTTATGCTACATGTTTTCGTAATTATTGGAGCATTGCATTTCACTTGAACCAATTTTATTTTAAGCAATTTACTTGCCTCGTTTCATTTAGCTTTTTTACTTTCAATCAATTGGTGAAGCACACGCAACACTTGTGAGCTAATTTCAACGTTATTTCTCCAATTGAAATCATTATTGCAATTATGAAGATGGCATTGTCCCCTTGTAGGAAAGAAGGCACACATGGCTTGTAAGGATAAGGGGAAGGGTATAGTTAACGAAGACAAGAGCTTCCTCAGTCCCTCTTCTTTGCAGTCACCCCAATCTTTACCCTTGGGTAAGAGGTTGAAAAGAGAATAAGAGGTTGAAAAGAGAATCTCTTACCTACAGTAAGCATTTAGTCTAAAACTTACCAAGATAATGCATCTCACCTTAGCTAAGTGCATATCATTTTAACTTCAGTTTATTTTTAAATCATTTTACTTGCAAATTTACATCATGTACTTGTTATGGTGAACATCCATTGAAGTTATCATTTTTATTGAAGCAAGTTCAATATCTTTTTTTGGGCAAGTAAAGCTTTGGTTTATTTCATTTCATTTTGCAAGTCATTTTCCTATAAATTGCTACTTTACATGCTCATGGATGATAGTATCTTTGCTTAAAGCATTTCTTTTAAGTACGATTTATATCTTGCAAATCGTTCTCTTTATCTAACATTGATTTGTGTTGCAGGACTACTTGTTGTTTACATTTGGGCAAGTCTTTATTATTTTTTGAAGCAATCACTAAGGCACTGGTTTTACATGCTTATCTTTTGAGTTATGTGTTGATGATCATTGAAAATACTTTTCATTGAATCCATATCTTGTATTACTCATCATATTCACTAAACTTGCTCATAATCTTGAGGTATTCCAATTGATTTAGAATCTCCAAGAAACTTACATCATTTCATTTAACTTTTCATTAAGGACCACCCCCCTTAGCTTACTTAGGAGAGAGCTTTAACAGAGAGAGTTGGGAATAGGTGATAGCCCCATCTCTTAGGTTTGCCTCCAAGCCACACCTTGTGGGGTTAAGGACAATTCTCACAATAACTTAGGTGTGTATGTTAGGCGGCATCAATAATAGACATGAAAGGTCTAGATTGTGTTGAAATTGAAGGTTTGTTGGAAGAATGTTCAATGTTTTCTTCAACCTTGCTACTTTCCACTCCCTCCATATGCACTAGATTTCTTCCATTTGCTTTGTTTTGAGCCATTTTACTCAAATAAAGGTTCTTCATTTGTAGTAGTTTTAACATTTATGCAAACATTTATTTTGCCTCTTCCTCACTTAATGGTAATGGTTGATCATTTCTAGCCATTATTTCTTCCCATTTTTCTATGTTATGATTGTTGGAAACACTGAAAGGGAAATGAATCAGTATTTCTTATTACAAATAGTATTCATAAATTTTTAGAGCATTAACAATAATCATAAAACATCAACACGTCAAAGAACAATGCACCAGAAATTTTAGGTGGAAACCCTTCCGGAAGAAAACCACTGAACACTCTTCTAATATGAGTACATATTATACTTCAACTCCAACTAAAAGGGAAGCCCCAACTCCCTAGTACTCTAGAAAACCATTCTATTTTCCAACTCCAACTGGAAGGATGCTCCAATGCCCTATTTCTATCAATTGCTACTGATAGGATGCTCCAACACCTTTGCAAGCTCCAACTTGCCCCTAGCACCACCCTGCCACCTTGGAAGTGTTTTATGGTCACAACCTAAAAGTGACTTCAATCACCTACCTTGCACCACCCAACCACCCATAAATAGCCCAACTACTGTGGGCTCCTGTACCAGGGACAATGACCCACTTACAATGATTTTCCACAAAACCCTAATTGTTGATGTACTAAAAATGTATAGTGAACACTTGCTACAATAAAACAATGAAACCCTTACTGCAAATCTTCAATGCTACAAAAATGATATGACTATGGAGCTTTTACTGCCAGTCTACTGCAAAATGATACAAGATTGCTGACTATAAAACCCTTACAGCAGCTAACAATAAAACCTCTACTTATGAACAAGCAAGGCTTCTTCAATAACAAGAATGACAATGAACCCATAATCTTGAACTTATGTACCTTTCACTTGTTAGTGTGATGAATCTACCAATAGTTAGATGCCTTTACAACTGCTGAAGAATTTTGCCTTTGAAGATGAACCTAAGACATCAATTGTCTCTGTTGTTAGCCTCTACTATCACTCAATAACTTCTTCAACCACAACAAAAACCCTTACTATTGTACCTTTGATCTGTAAGTTGTTCATTGTTGTAAACAACAGCCTTCTACAATTTGCTACCAAACAATATGTCAATGAATCTGAGCAATAGTCCTTTATTGATGCCTCTTACTTTGTATACTTCTTTTGAACTAGGTGAGTTACTTCAGAAACCCCTACAGGTTACACAAGTTCTAGAGGAAAGATCCTTGTTCATTGAATCATTTTGCAATAATTATACTTGGTTCTAGAACATTGTTCAAGGCAATACCTTTTGTTCCAAATATATGCTAGTATTTACCAAGATAAACTTCAAAACTAGGGCATAAGTGAACATTTTCAACATATAGTCATCAATGTAAAAAAATTGGCTCAAATCTTTAATTAGTTCAAACCTATGTCAACTGCCTTTTAGAGTCTTTGAATTTGCTTTTGAACAACTTCCACAAAATCCCATAAGTCTACATTAAAAATGAGTCCTAGTTGAACAAAAGAATGAGCGAATTCAAGGGGTTTTGTAAGATCAATCTCAAGATTTGTCCATGTGAGTTCCTTAAGTCAGTTCTGGTCTGTTGTAGAGAAGAAAGAGGCTAATCAAGTCACAGAGTATGGGGTCGAGAACATTTAGATGGTGTCCAACTACTTCAAAAATTTGGAGAGAAATGTATTCATGCCAGTTCTTTGAATCAACTTGCTCAAACACAGATTTATCATGTCTTTTAGCCAACAGATAGCCCTTGAATTTGAGCCCTAGACAATTAAGGTATTGCATCAAGAGTTGCCCTAATAAAAGGGTCGAAACTATAGTAAATCACTTCCAGATCTCAAGATTTCATTGCACATGAGTATGCGGCCCAAACGAAGCACAAACAACAAGTATTTAAACAAGAGACAAGTGCCTTGGAGTGCTCAAATAATGCGTCTCCCAAAGAACAACCATGGATGCAGAAGATTGGTCAACAAGTCCGCAGGTTTAATGTTACTAAGAATGCTTCAGATCATATTCAAAGTTTGCCCTCAATTGCTCCTACGCTAGTCCTTGAGAATACACAAAAAACACCTATAAAAGACAATGAAACCCTTGTCCAAGATAATAGTAAACCATAACCCTTCTTCGACCCTCCTTAAGATTTGATCAAGACTATGTTGGTTGTTAAAATTGAGATGTTCTATGTTGTAACAATTAATTATCCCAAAATTTCTTTTTACTGCAATATTAGTTAAGCAAATGTAGATGGAACATAAACCAAATGCACAATTGAAGACAGCCAAGAACAAGATAAGACACGAAGAATTTAGGTCCAATAACCAGGGAAAAACCCACAAGGGGAAAGCCAACCAAATTCTTCTTCTATTAGATACCAATTTTTCAGCAAAGATGCAAAGAACAATGAGAGATCAAGAGAATGAGTAAGTTCACCCAAATCTGAACAAGTTGTACCATGAAGATCACTGGTAGCAGCAGCTGATGCAAACAATGAATCAACCTTCAAGTTCTGCTATTACTCTCCATGTATCTCTCTCTCACAATATTCTTCAAGTCTCTCCAATTTTCTCTCTCAAGTTCGAATCCTTCTTTCACAATGCCCAAGTAGTGAGAATGAGATGATATGAGATAAATATATACAAGGAGCAACAAATTCTAGTCATAAATAAGGAGCAATACACATGCCTTGAGGAGGGGTTACATATGCCATTTAGCAAGGTACACATGCCTTTGTAACTCATGCCATTAAGGAGGTACACATGACTTTGTAACTCATGTCATTAAGGAGGTACACATGCCTTTGTAACTCATGCCATTAACGAGGTGTAACAGGAATCTTTTATGACATGATTTTATTGTTAGTAAGAGGAATATGCCATGTCTTAATGAGTGCATAAGGGAAAGAATAATGTTTACATTAATAAAAGTGTAAGAGAATCTTTTATGACAAGACTTTAATGAGAATGAAACGTATCCATTAAGAGAGAGAGAGAGAGTTATGATATGCTATGTGAGGCATAGAGGTACGAAGTGATTAAGTGCTAATTTTAGGTATGTTCTATGCTCAGAGCAATTTACTTCAATTTTTCCAAATTAGCAATCACATCAGCGTGATAGTAAAGTGCAGATAGAACATAAACATAAACATCAGAAAACAAGCCAAGACAAGAGGACACAAGATGTGGCGCCAGCGAGGGACAAACCCCAATGTGGGGAAACCCTTGATCAAATCTTCTTATATTGTCAATAGTTCAACAAAGAGAGAGAGAGATAGTACATATATATTAGAAGTCAACACTTTGACAAGATAGAAAATTAGACATTAGAGATCTTCACCATGAAGATGACACAATAGTTCTGATGACAAGGACTGCAAATCTGAACTCAGGTGAAGACACTTATCAGATCTCATTCTTCAACGATTCTCCAAGGTGATTCCATCATTGTGCTACATCCATCATCATTATGATGCACCCATCATCACTATGTTGCACTTCATCACTATGTTTTACTTCAACACTATGCTGCACTTCATCACTATGCTGCACTTCATCACTATGTTGCACTCAGCATCATTGTGTTGCACTTCATCATCACTATGTTGCACTTCATCATTGTGTTGCACTTCATCACTGCGCTGCACTTCATCACTATGTTGCACTCATCATTGTGTTGCACTTCATCACTATGCTGCACTCATCATCACTATGCTGCACTTCATCATTGTGTTGCATTTCATCACTATGTTGCACTCATCATTGTGTTGCACTTCATCACTATGTTGCAACTCATCAATGTGCTGCAACAGAGGTACCTTACTGTACCTCATCCAAGATTGCCAACCACCAAGAAGGACATCCTAAACTGGTCCTCTATAATACGGATCTCTACTCCATCCATGACTTCACCTAGTCACCAAGATCCTACACCCAAGTCTATAGCTATGCAGAGATTGTAATAACATCTTCAGGAGATTATTGTTATAGGTCTTAAGGCCTTTCTACTCCATCTATTTGATGTTAAGACAAGACAGCACCTATAGGTATGCTGCCTAGACATATGCCGAGATTATCATCAGCCTTCTTTGCTCCATTCGTCCGAGAACACCATCTTCAGATCATAGGTATGTCGAGAGAGGATATTGCTCTATGTCATGCGAGCTTAATGTATCATTGATGCCAAGGTTGTCAACAAGAAGTCAAACCCATTCCAAGAATGTATTAAGCCCAGACTTCACTTCCTGATGCATCCTTATCCGAGGGTATTTCCGCTCCACACATCTGAGTTTATCACTACACCTAGGGCATCTCCTTGCCTATGTTAAAGCCTCTCCTAAGACAATGTAGGAGCCTCATTTAAGGCAGCGTAGGTGCTTCTCTTCAATGAGATAATCCTCCTCCAAGACAACGTCCATAGGGCCTGCGTCTAGATGTCTTAGTGCAATGAATAGGTCTCTTTAGACAGCGTCTACATCTTCTCCTCCATGAATGCATTAAGCCTTTTCCATGACAGCGTTAAGGCTTTTTCCATGGCTGTGTTAAGGCTTCTTCATGACTGAGTTAAGGGTTGTCCTCCATGACAGCGTTAAGGAGCTAGGGCAACGTATACTCATGATGACTTTTCCTTCCACCAAAACCCAAACTAGTGGAGAAGAAGAGATCACAAGAGGTGTGTCTAAAATGACATGCAACCCACCTCGCAACGTTGAGGTTGAGTGGGGGTAACTAGGTTGTTGGCCAACCTTGACGAATTGTCACATAACACAAATAAATTCATATCTCCATGAATACATGTCGGAATTGGATGATCTTTAGATCAATCCAACACCTCTCGATGAAAGGAATCCAAGAAAAATATCATTTGCCATAAATAAGGTGACCCGCATGGAGTTTGGCCCTAATTGCCAATTTTAACATTAAGTGATGAAGGTAAGGTAATTTGAAGTTCCTTTTTATAATAATAATGTCATAGTATCATAAGGATAACAATAAAGGTAATGATAATATAGATGATTAAGTCAAAATTGAACTACTAAGATTGATTAATGATAAGTTAAGTGATTTTCCAACATCTATACTTGATTACCAATTGATGCAAGGTGATTTACTCTTTTTGGAAAGTCATGCTTGAGATGCTAGACATGACTTTCTAATTTTAGAAAGTCACTCCAGAATTGTCAGAAATGAGATTTTTATTTAAGGAAATTCATCCTTGACCCGTCAATTTTCAACACTAGCCACAAACAATTTCAAAGGCAGATGAATTTCTTGATTTGCTCTTTGGAGAGAAAATGAGTACATTTATATAGATTTGATGGGCTTTCATGAGAGGCAGCCGACTTGAGGTTTGGAGGAAATAGAATTTCTTAATTTTGAATATGACGGAGCCAAAAACTCCTTTACGATGAGGCTGACTTGGAGGGCTATTTGAATTTTGAAATTCAAATTCTTAGAGCCAAAAGACCCTCACATGCTTTTAATTTAAAATAAATTTGAAACCCTCCATGAACATAAGAAAACTAATGTAATTCTTAGTGAAAAGCCTTATTATCTTAACCAAAATAAGTTGCCACATCATCAACTAGATTGGGGCTATTGACCACGAGATGGGGCTTTCATATTTGAACAAGAATATCTCTCAAACCATGAGGATCCTTGTGATGATACCATCAGAATCGGCATGATGAGAAGAATCCAACAAGGGTGGCCTTGACGCAAGAAACCATGATTTTCAATGTCATATTGGTCAAAAAAGGTGGGGCATCTTCTCGTGTTGCTTGGGTTGACATCAATGACAACCATAGTTCATCATTGACCACCCTCTTCACACATATAGTTAACTCAAACAAGCTGCCAAGTCTTGCAACTCAAATAACACTATAATATCCCCAAATAGAGATCCTAGAAAAATAACAATATTTCCAAAAGAAGGGCACAGCAGAATATGAAATTTTATTTGCATATAAAAATCAGAAATTAGAAATATGAAGACTACTTGTTGAAAATAAACACAACTCTGAAACTGCCCTCTAAATTTATTTCCAAATCGGCCTCTAAGCCTGATGACTGATTGCATTCCAGAAAAGATGATGTGCTAGGGTGTCACAAACCAAAAGCTCTTCCATCAAAACATACCCTTCTTACTAGGGGGAGACCATATGTCTCTTTGAAACCAAGGATACTCAAAATTATCTAACCTTAAGCTCAAAATTGCAACATGTTAAATTATGGTATGTTCTATGCTTAGAGCAATTTACTTCTTTTTCTTATTATATTCCACAGATTAGCAATCACATGTTCATAAAGTAAAGTGCAGATAGAACATTAAATGATCATCAGAAAACAAACCAAGACAAGAGACACAAGATGTGGCGGCTAGCCAGGGACAAACCTCACAATGTGTGGGGAAACCCTTTGATCAAATCTTCTTTTGTCTTCAAGAGAAAGAGTACAATAAATCTGATTTTTATCAGCAGTAGCAAACCCTAAATCAGCAGCATCAGCATTAGCGGCTTCATCATCAAAACTAGGGTAGTCGATATCTCACAAACCGATCGTCGGATCGGCTTGATTCCACCACCAAAAGTTATAGCCTTCAGAGGAGGTTCAGATGAACCTACAGCGCAGTTCAAAAGAGGAGGTTTGATGGTCCACGTTGGTCAAACTTTGGATCTGGAGTTGCAGCTTTAGTTTCAGCAACTTCCTTCAAACTAGGGCAGTCGATATCTCACAAACCAACTTGATTCTTCCACCAAAAGTTGTAGCTTTCAAAGGAGGTTCAGATGAACCTACAATGTAAATCAAAAGTTGAGGTTTGATGGTCCACGTTAGTCAAACTTTGGATCTGCAATTGCAGCTTCAATTTCAGCAGCTTCCAGCTTCACATGTGTGAGAGAGAGACCCTTTTCTGCGCAGTAGAGAAGAGACTCTTTTCTGCGCAATAGAGAGAGATGTGATGAGATGAGTGAATCCAAATGAGAAAAAGTCCTCCTGTATTTATACACAACGTTGGTGTTTGAATAGATGTGATTGTTACATGAGTTGTAGGTCGGCTTGATAATAATTCCAAAATAAAAATAAATTCATATCTCCATAAATACTTATCGGAATCAAATAATCTTTACATCAATCCGACACCTCTCGACGAGAGGAATCTAATAAAAATATTATTAGCCATGAATAAGATGACCCACATGAAGTTTGGCCCTAGTTGCCAATTTAACATAGCAGCATTGAATAGAAAACTCACAACATACAACTCACAGCCACCAAAGTGACCTTCTTCTTTTATCAACTATGGAAGTCGAATTATCCATGTAAGATTATGTCTTCAACCCATGCATATTAGTGGGACTCAAGCTGATGTGCAAGTGTAACTTGTCGACTTGAGGACAACCCAAAATAAATTGTTGTAAGTGTTGGAGTTACAAAAAGGTTTCAAGGGGATGTGCATTGTTAACTCACTTGCCACTGAAACTCACCATAATATTATGAGTTTGACCATAACTCAACGAAGCCTTTTTCAATCAACCATACTTGGCTATTCTTGCAAGACTCGTTTGAAGTTTGCCCTGTAAAACACGGCATAGAAATCTTTCTCTTCCTTACTCGGTCAAATTTCGATGACTATTTACCAGGTCCAAGCGAAACTCTTGCTCTTCAGTTTTACAATCGTTCTTGAGCCCAAGTTCTGTAACTTTGGAACATATATGAGAAATAATAACATAAAAAACCACAGACAGGGAATAATCTACAGAATGTTACTCCGCAAACAGTTACACCCTTGGCTAGAACCTAGCATAAGGTAGGTTTCCATCCCGACGACACTTCTGGATTCTCCCTCACAGCCCCATTGCCTGACACAATATTTATACACCAATCGATCGATTACCCCCTCCAACCTGATCACATTCTACTAACATTGATGTTACAATGCAAATTACATAATTGACACATTTATTGGAACCATATATCTTACGCAGCAAAATCTGTGGCTGACTATTTCGACCATTAAAATAATTATTAAAATTAATTCCACTTCTAATTAACAGGCTCACTTCACATCCCTTCTCAAGTGCAGAGGTGTAAATCAATCACTCAAAAAGCTATAATTATTTACCCTGTTAGGAGCAAGGTTAATATGTATTTATTGCTTGGCACCACATTGGTGAATATTTAGGGTTACGCGTATAATAAAAATCGCAACATCAATTCACGTCCAACAGAGACCCCCGCTATTAGGCACCAATGCCTAAAATCCGTAATTTGCAAATTCAAGGGAACCGAACTCGCAACCACCAGCAGACTAACGACAAACCTTAAGCAATCAAAAACTCTAACCCTTGTTTCTCTCATTATTGAAATAAACTGCAAATGCATTAGGTTTGAAGGGTTTTGACCTTACAAAACAAATATTCATAGTCACCAAACAAATGTTAGTTATAAAACAAATAATTGTAGCAATTGAACTATCCCTGCTCATACAGTGTAAACAAAACTTTAAGGTGGTATATGGGTAATTTAAAGGTGGAAGTGGTATATATATGCTTAACCTCTGTAATCTACGCCAGAGTTGAGTTTGACGACCACTGGGCGCCCTCTTATGGATTTAAGAAAATCTGCCGGGGTTTTTGCAGAGGCTCCGCCCCCGCTACCTCCTCCGCTCATTTTCGCTCTGGAAAAAGTTCTAACCACTAGCTCGAAACTTCGCTCTAAACAGTCGCACACGTACTTACGACCTCCGCTCTCGAGAGCTGGAACTGACAACTGCAAACAAGTAGCCCTCCGCTAAAGGCGTAGAATCTTTCCTCCAAGGCGTGGAAAGACCGCTCTCAAAGGCACTTCTTCCTACCAATGCAAGAAAGGAGCTCAAACCCACTCAAATGCGTCTTTTGCATTCCCGCTAGTTGCCTCTTGGGGTTAAGACTTACCACTCTTAGGCAAGGCTCTTGGTTCGTTAAGTGCGGGTTGGCCAGGCTCCTCCAGACAGCGTAAAAAAGCCAACTTAGACACAATTTAGTATAATCTTTATTTTAAAATAGATGTGATTGGTTATTTTATCACTAAATTGTAAGTATAATTTTATTTTTATTTTTATTTTGGTTTGGTATTTGGCATTTGGCAAGTAGGGTTTCCTAATCATGTAAAATAGGGATAATTCCACTAATATTACTATTATCTAATATAATTTAACTTGTATTTAAAATTTTATGATAAGAAATGTGTTAGTTTTTTTCAAAGTATTATTTAAGTTTAAGTTATTTAATTTTTTTTAAGATTATAATAAAAAGATGAAAATAGTAAAGAAAATTATCTATTTGATGAATGGATTTTAGAAATTCGTTTTTTTTGGGATAAAAATAATAGACTTTTATAAATATTTTAATATGTTTATTTAAATTGATTGAGATTAGCAAATGTTGAGCTTTGTTTCAGTTAAGAATTGCAAAGATAAAGTTATATGAAAAGTTATGAGTAATAAAAGTTGGATAAAATAAATTAGGTACAATATAAGGGTAAAGTACAGATGTCCTTTGTCTCTTGTATTTTTCAAATTTTGTATATATATAAGTTAGAAGATTGCTTAAAGGAAGTAGGATGTGTAGTCATTAACCTCTTGAGGTTAGTTATCATATTCCTACTTTACACAAATAACATTATCATTTTTGCAAATAATTTGTTATAACCATTGTGCTTAAGATGAATAACAAATCATATATTCTTGAATATTCCAAGAATGTTCAAATACATATTAAATTCAAAACTCTTGAGATAGGGTAACACCATACAATAATTCATTTATAAAAGGATAAATTCATCTTCGAGGGGGCAACCTCCAAATGAGCAATGTGATATTAAAAATAAGTACAACCCAAAATACATGCCATGCATTTGATGATCACCTTTGCACCCTCTAAAGGAGTTCCTCTCCACTAACTTCCCTTTGGTCTCAATCCTCATAAGATTGCATGCATCCTTCGAGGTTTGCACAAAAGATATATAATGATCGAAACCCTCAAAATGCTCAAAGACAATTTTTTATAGCATAAGCTTACTTGTGATCAAACTTCTTTCTCTCTCCCCCTCACCTTCTATTTATAAGGGAGAAAGGTGATTTGGGTAGAGGAGGATTTTCTTGATAGGGGGTTGAAAAGAGCCATACAAGTAGCCTCATCATATTTACTTTGCTCAAATCCTAAAGATCGTGAGATTTTATATATTTTCCCCAAAATTTAGGGCTACTTATGGCTTTCTGACCATAAGGTGTGATCATCTTTGTAATTATGGGGATAAAGAAAGGAACTAACAAGTAAGAGATGAAACAAGTTTTTTAAGGGAACAATATAGTTTGAGTGAAGGGTCATATTAATGGTTGTGGATGTTGGTTTAATGACGATAAATCTAAGTAATGACCAAATGATTAACTTGGAGCAAGGCAACCAGATTGGCATGATAATAGTTAACTCTATTATAACCTTAGTCAAGATGGGTTCTCCCTGGTTGGAATAGACCATACTTCACTTGGACTCTTCCCTAAGATGTCAGCTCTTAGCATTTGTTAGCATGTAGTTATATGGTCACCTCCACTCCTCCAATGTCTCATGTAGGTTGCCACCCACAGTGACTAGTTATGAACCTTGATGGTGTTTCCTATCGACCCTATCCCTTGTAGGTTCTCCACCGAGATCATCACCTCCCATACCCCTCATTGCCCTCTTGCTAAAGAGCATCACTTCTCATACCCTCGCCAATGTTTAGTTAGTGTCACCATATATTTTGCTCTTATTGGTTCAATGCTAGTGGATGGCATCTCTCTTGTGTTAGACCCATTGCAATGTATATCCCTTTATGCCTTCGTTAACTCATGTCAAGTGTTATCACCTCTACACTTTCATTAGCTCCTTGGTATTGTGTTATGTAACCAACTCAAGAAAAAGATAGAAAAGATAGATCAATGCCTTAGAATTCAGCCTCTTCGAGGGGGCAACCTCCTTTACATTACATAAATG
>APFE031526489.1:15164-30287 GCA_000404065.3 Pinus taeda | reverse complement strand
AATACATATTCTCCTATGGATAGCTTGATATTATGGCACTTTCCAGAGCAATTTATTGTTCCTCCATTTGCAACCATCACTTGACACTCTGGTGCTAGATATAAGAAGCAATTCAATTCTTTTGCTACCTTACCACGAATAAAATTGTGTGTACTTCCTGAATCAATCAACACTATTACCTTTTTCTTGTTGATTTGTCCTTCTATCTTGATGGTTTGAGGAGTGGTAATTCCTGCCAATGCATTACAAGATATGGCCGGATTCATTTGTTCTTCATCTAGGCTTTGTTCCTGGAGTATATCCGCTTCTTTTGACCTTTCTTGCTCCTTTTCTTCTTCCTCTTCACAATCTATGTAGAATAATTTCTTCTCAGCACACTTATGACCTTTAGTGTATTTGTTATCACAACTGTAACAAAGTCCTTTTGCTCTTTTTTCTTCCAATTGTTGTGGTGTCAACCTTATAGGTTGTGGAAGACTAGCGAAAACAACACTTCCGTCTTTATAGATGTGAGTGGTATGCTTCCTGGTCGCCATAATTTTGCTTTCCATTTTTCTTGCTAACCTGAATGCCTTCTCTAATGAATCAGGTTCCCAAAGGCAAACATCATGTTGGATATTATCCTTTAAAGGCCCTATGAACACATCAATCCTATGCTCCTCTAGAATATCTTTTACCCTTATGTTCAATTTTTGGAGCTCCTCAATGTGATCCATTATTGAACACTTTTGTTTGAGACTTATCAATTGGCTAAAAAAAGTGTTGCTTTTTGTATCCTCATAATGTGCTATCAATTCTTCCATAAAAATTGCCCAAGTGATAAATTGATTACGAGAGCAAAGCCATTGATACCATACAAACTGATTTGATTACAAATATAAAGTTGCAATACGTACCTTTTGTATGTTTTGCACATTATTGAGATCGAAAAATTGCTCCATCTATAATATCCATGTTGCGGGATCCTTTCCATCAAACTTCCTCATATCAATTTTTGGAATATGGTGGTTCTTTGATCCAACATTAGAGTCTATGCAATCATGATTAACATTTCGCTTGTTCTCATCATGAGTTTTGTTTACTACCCTTTCACCATTAGTGACCCTTTCTTGTAGCAAGTTATTCATATTTATCTTCAATTCTTCCATGTCTGTCTTCAAATATATCTTCAAATTTTCCATCTTAGCTTCCACGTCATACATCTTAACTTCTACACCTTTCTTTAAAAAATCCATCTTAGATTTTGTTCCTTTTTGTGCAAGTGACACTTGTTGCACTTGGTCTCGTAATTTTGATATATCATATTGCATTTATTCCTCTTCTCCATGAGTCATGCTAGATATTTCAGGTCGCCTACTAGGTGTTTCCATTTTCTTTCCTTGGGGCATCAATTACTGATAATAATGCTTTACTATTCCCTTTGAATTCCTTCAAAATAATTTTTCAAACCAAGCTTAAGCAAACATTTAAAAAAATAGACACACCTTTTTTCACTTTGTAGGAGCTCGATATTGCCTCTGATGTATCTCTGAAATTTCAGACCATGTAGTTCTAAAAATATGACCTGCAATAGCCCTCTGTGTCCTCTTTCCAATGCCACCAGTCTGACCCCAACTGGATTCTCCAATGAAGAGTTATGCCAAATCTCCCACAGTGACCTGATTATAGACTAATTCAGTAGAGCAAACTTGTACGACGTTGCACGTGTCCCTGTTTTGACCTTTGGCTCTGAAAAATATTTACAAGAAACTAGCGTTCATCCTCTTTCTTTACCTTCTTATGAAATTTCAATCTGATGCACAGAGAGAAAGTTATGGCGATTTTCCCCACGTCACCTGTTTTGAATGTAATTCAGGATTGTGTAAAAGGACCAACTTCCTCAGATCATAGCTCTGAAAATATAGCTCGAAAAGCTCTGAAATTTGGACCTGAGATTCAATGCGATGTCTTCTCAAATGCGTTTATTTTAGCTTCTGAAATGTCGCAGAAAAAAGTTATAGCAAAAATTCCACGATGAGCTGTTTGGAGCAGCGAAACCCTAGAATTCAAAGCTCTAATACCAAAGTTATGAAACCAGCTCAAGAAAATATAGAAAAGATAGATCAATGCCTTAGAATTCAGCCTCTTCTAGGGGGCAACCTCCTTTACATTACATAAATGAACAATTCTTGGATGATTCAAATGACAAAACCTACTTTCTATATATAGGAGTCTAAGGAGTCATAATATAACCTAGCCGACCTAACCATAATAATATAAAGCCACAAAAATAACACTAGAGGGATTATATGGGGCACAGTAATAACAATGTAGGGACAATAGGGGCACAACAATATTAATAAGGGGTACAACTACAATAGTAATGGGGTAATCACTAGTATTATAGGGACCCAACAGCTTCAAGATCATCTGGGCCAAAAATTAGTAATGCCATATTCGTCACTTTTGAAAATGTTTCCTTTTGTAGGAAGAGGTCATTGAAAGCATCTTCCTCATGGGTCAATGGTTTGAATTTCACCATATTATTGAAGTGTTAGGCAGCGCCATTTGGGTCATACTATCTTCCTAGGAATGTAGTCAATTTCATATATTTCATAATCTTTGCTTACTTGCATGCATGTCCAAAATCGTGTAGTGCAAATGCACCACATTGCAACGGAAATGTAGGCCAAATGGCATTCTTCTATTCTTTCAATCCTTTGCTCAGCACACCTTCCCCTGCTGTTTAGTAGGCTATCTCCCTGGCCATTAACTTGTCGGTGACATAGTATGGGACGACATGTGGTGAAGAAGTGCTCCCAAATACTCTCATATATGTAAATGTCTCCTCCCAAAACCAATTGCCTACAGGTAGGATATCTACTTCAGATTCTCTAGAAAACCTAGGGGCATTTCTATTGTAGACTTGTTAATGAATAGGCAGCATAAATCCTTGACAAATTTTGTAAAAATGGGGGTGAAATTGAGACTCCCACATACTCTTATGATATATATGGATAGGAAGCGGGTCTTGCACAGTCCACTTCCATCCCATTATAGGAAATTTTGAGCCAAAATAGATAGCATCTCTTACATAGGCACTCATGAAAAATGGAGGATAAACCCTTGAAGAGATACTCCTCTTTGTCCTGTACTCCATTATGGATTTTGCCAAAGTATGAAACAAAATCTAGGCCCAATTCACTCTTGTTGCATTTATGGCTGCATCTATTAATGATAGCCATTCTAAGGAAAATTTGGTACTATTGGGCTTGCCAAACATTCTGCATAGCATGGATACTACAAAACTATGAGGGGGAGAGATAGATGTTGTAGAATACATACGCATTTTATCCTTTTTGATCATGCCTTCATTTTTTGTCTAGATTTGCGTGGAAAATGCTACGTCTTCATTCTCCTTAGAAAGTTTATCGAGGAACTATTTATTGTAGAGATTATTTGGCTTTGGTAGATTGTACATAAGCCATAGGCTATCTGGTGAAAAAGATCACATAACCTCCTACCTACTATCCTTGAATTCTCTATCTGAGATGTCCACCTAATCAATTATCCATTTAACCATATCTATATATGGAATTATCTTCAGCCTTGCAACTATGTGGTGTAGAAATGAGCATGCTATCTCAAAGAAGGAGGTGTTAGAGGAAAGGTGACCATCGGCTGTGACCTTCATTACTAGAGCTCTTGTTTTCTCCTCTTCTAAAAAAGCATGCATGGACTCCGACGTTGAGGTTCCTCCTTTGCTTCATGTAGTGTCAGAGAACAAAGGGATCATTTCTAATTTTTCAGATGCGGCTACCTTTCCACTCTTTTGCATTGTTCCCAATGACTCTTGCTATGGATTGTTCCTAAAAATGGAGCAAAGAAGAAGCTAGCGAATAGAAACAAGTAAAAATGAACATAAGAATGAATGATACAGATGACTTTGAAAAGGTGACAAGAAAGGAGTTTTTATTAAACACAAGTGAGAAGATATCATATCATGTAGAACATATTTTCAAAAGTAAATGTTATTAACCCATACTAAATGCCCAAAAAAGGTTCCTTATCCCTAGCTTTATTTCTCATTAATGTTTTGCATCTTATGTCGAGAAAGAAACTTATTAGGGTGGCAATCGTTTTAACTGCGAAAATACTATTTTTTTTTATTTGTGATGCAATATCACAGATCGCATTCTCACATTTTTCTTTCCTATTCCTTTGGTTTCTTTGCAATGTGAAATGCGATGCGTTCTTTATTAGGTTTTAAATCATAGCTTATTTGATAGTATTTTCTTTGTAAATCCCTTTTTGTTGCGTAGCGGACTTGAGTGTTTTTTTATAACATAGTTGGCAATTGAGTCCAGGCATCTATCGCATTTCGCAATATCGCATGGTTGGTATGGTTTCATATCTTTCTTAAGGGTTTCCAATGTGATGTGATAATGGTGACCATGTCATCACAATATCACATATCGCATGGTTAAAGATACTTTGTGAGGGTGTGTTCTTTGTAAGTGTTGATATGAAATGCGGGCCTTATTTTAATATGAAATGTTTTAGGACTTAGTTCAAATGAAAAAAGTCTAATAGTTTCGAGGTTAATCGCGGTAATCCCTTTTGATTTCTTTTTGCAATTTTTGGTCGTTAACATGGCTTTTGGCACACTTGATCATGCGATATCAGAAAAGGCAAGCATTTTCTAGCTTTTCAAAGGGTTTTATCTTGATATTTTGCTTTATTCCAAAAAATAACGAGAAAATGCTTAAATGTTAAATTAATTTTTTAGGAAGGATTTTTTTAACGGTCCCCATTTATTAATAGAATATTATCTATTAAATTAACAAAAAGGGGGGTTATTGAATAGCATAAAAGAAACTTCTTCATCATATAGGAACCCATGATTATCCCAACCTGTGGTGGGCATTGAACTACCCTACCTTTAAAGGGGGTATTCACTATTATATCTTATACATTATGATATTACCCCTTGATCCCCAAGCAAATAATAAAAAAAATCACAAAAGGAAAAAGACATATAAAAAGGGTGGAAAAATCAAGGTCGGGGAACCTCATGTGCCACAATTGCTCCCTCCTATACATTATAAACACAAGTGTGGTCTTCCCTCTTAATAGCTACCCTTGTACCCCAGCATGTGACCTAGGGTTTCCCCTTCTCATCCCCCTACTTCCTTCACCTATCTGTCACATGTCACCACCTTTCTAAGGATGTACCTTGAATATATTATCGCCTTTAGAAGTAGAAACCACCTAATAATTTTTTTAGTTAAGCCCATTTGGAGTTTTTGAGAAATTAGCACATCCCGAAGCCCATTATGGAAGGGAGGGCCATTATGAAGTCCCCACTTGTGGTCCATAATTGGTGAGCTAATTTACTCAATTTCTCTAATGATTTCTTGTACTAGAAGGCTAGGGGATGCATTAGACCTTATGAAGGATTACAGATGGTCTCCATCTTGGGATTGGTCTCCCTGTAAAGGGTCCTTACCCTCTAGAGGGATATATTGGCACATGTAGGGTGTGCATTGAGATCCATGGGCCTCCACAGTAGAAAACAACATTCCATGGAGCCCCACATTCATTCATATATTTATCGTGGTTCACTCATTGGACGAGGAATATGCACCTGATCGAACATGCCCAATTGGTCCCATAGTTGTACCATACATTTGGCAGACGATCCAATACTTGCATGATGATGTGGCATCACTTACACATCATCCTAGCCCTTACAGGTGATCAGAATGCATATTTGATTTGTTTGGAAACCCATGAGGACACTTATGTGCCCCCACATGTGATTTGGAGCACCACGCGTTACTACAAGGAGCCAACCCCTTGTCCATCATTTTTTAGGGTCCTACTCTTCATTATGGTAGCCACAGACCTCATTAGACCTCATAGAGTGCCTTACAACATGCATATATTATTATTTTCCCTCTTAATAGGTTTATTCTTTCACTTGTGAGCTAGTTTTGGTGGGCTTATCATCAAAAGTTAGATTATTAGAACATTATTTTATTTTTGGGGCTTATGTAGGTAAAGAGAGTTGATTCAAACTCCTCTTAGTGTATAAATACAAGTGAGATGAATTCATTTTCTCACCCTCACTTTGGATTGCATATTTTCTCTCTCTTGAGAATATCACACTTTTTGTAGAGGACTAATTGGAGCTTTATGGATGGATTTTGATGTGTGGATATTTGTTTATATTATCATGGAGCTTCTCTCTTGTCAATTGTGGGTGGTTGGATATACTCTGTTACATGTAGTATATGATTTTAATGTAATTATTTTTTTACTTTGTCATATACATTGGATATTTTCACTATTTTTAGGGCTAATTGTTGCATGCATTTACTGCTTTAAATTGTGGAATATTTTCTCTATTATATCATCTATCAATGTATGGGCCATGTAATGTGAATGAAATATCCTAGTGGTAATTTCATTAATGTATTTACCTTGATAAGTCATCTCTGTACATCGAAGTATAAAAGCTGCAAGATTGCTTCTCTTTGACCAAGAAGGTTAGTGAAGTAGTCTACAAGCCTCCTTGGCCAAGAACCAAAGGTCCTCACTCATATTCATCATAGGCTCCATTCTCCCAAGACTAAGGCACTTATCTACCAAGAGGTGGTCACCTAAAATCATATCTTTTTCACCTTACCCTAGTCTAGCCAAGTTGGGTCACCTAGGGCATCATTTTCCTAGAAAACCTCCAAAAAGATTTATCTCCTAGGGTCTCCTACCTTGGTGTCTCCTCAAGGCCTCCCCCAATTTTGACGATTGAGTTGTTAGAAAATCCAAACCATATATTTTAGGTCATGCTTTTCCCTAGCATCCCTAAGGCTAGTGCCTCATAGGATCAATTCAATACCTTCAAGTGAAAATTCCTTCTTCAATCCTTTCCCCCACCTTGTCGATGATAAGAACATCATTGGTTTCTATACTCTTTCCTCTTACCCAAGATTGGGTCCACTTGGTCCCATGTGGTCTCATTCCTATAGAAAGACAATTCTTTAAGAACCATTTAGGATACCAATTTCAATCAGGATTTTATGGATTAGGAAACTCCTTCACAAGTATTATCCCATAAACCTAACCCTCAAATCCTCCATTCCTTTCCCTAGAAGATATTGTACCTTGGTTATGGAGAAAGCAAGCTCTGTGCTTTAAGCTCTTATGGGAAAGAGATTATTTGGTTCACTCATATCCATTCATTTATTTATCCTTCATCAATGACTCTATAATATACTAGGTCTCCTCTCATCATTGAAAGTTTGTAAATAGAAGGGAGCCTTAGCTAAGGTGATAGTGGGATGAGTCTCCAATTGTTGCCCTTGGTCTAGCATTTTCCTTTAGGGATCCGCTTTAGGTCCCCTACTATTTGGAGTGGTAATAAGGAAAACTCCTACCAAGAAAGTGTGTCAAAATTTGATTAGTGGAAGGCTCCAGAAAAGTGTAATTAGAGGCTTCAAAGCTCCCTTATTTTTATGCATGAGAAACACTAGGCCTAACAATGCCCTATGTCAATACAACTTGAGAAAAAAAATATTAACAACACCCTTCTCTCACAAGACCTTATCAAACATGATCAAATAAACCTTATCCTTGAAAAATATTCACTTTATTACTATGATCCAATGATAAAAGGAAATTTTTAGCTTCCATTGCTCAAGTTACCTTGACATAAGGCATTGTTAGGCTTAGTGTTGCTCAGCCAGAACAACAAGGGTGTGTTGAAGCCTCTAATTCAAATTTTCTAGAGTCTTCCACTAATCACATTATGAAACGACCCTAGGGGGTGGAATTTTGAGATATAAAATACATCATAGAGTTGGGAATAAATTAAAGCAACATGTCGAAGTAAAACATGTTTTTGAATTAATCTGAAGTGTGGGAATCCTAGTTAAGACTTAAACTCATATATAATGTTTCTCATAGTTAAGGGGAGTTGGGGAATGCCTTAATTACTCTAAGTATTTACATAGTTTACATTGAGTTTGGATGTGTTTCATATGATTTTAAAATTTAGGAAGAGTTAGTTATTTGTATGTACATTGAAATTGGTAAAGTTAATCAGAGAAATGTATTATTTTAATACATCCTTCTAGATTCTCATATTTCGAATGTAGTGTTCTAGAAATTTTTTAGTTTCTGACATAGGAGTGAAGTGGAGATTCATGGGGTGCATTATCTTCCAATTTGTTGTTATTATTTAGTGATCAATCCCATTACAATAAAATGGGACTTTGTTATGTGTTTTGTGTGGTGTGGGGTTGAATCAATAAAATCACAAGTTATGATATCTATGTTATCTTTGTTTTTCTAATTTAGTATCATACCAAAGTGCAGTAGACATGACAGCCTAAGGGTGCATTTACAATGGTCTCCTCTAGTTCCAAATCAAGAGCATGTGAAATCTATATGATATCTAAGATGCAAAGGCAAGATTTGATTTGTAGTTAGAGTTGAAGGAGAAAGACAACATGCAATCTGCATAAGAAGGAAAGGTGTTAGAGTGATTTTTATTCATTGGATATCTGAGTACTACATGAGATATCTCTAATCGAATTGTGATAAAGAGATATTCAATTTGCTTTTGCCAATTTATTAGCTAGATTTAACAATTTTTACACAATTTTTGATATAACATGAGGTTTTGGTGTCAACTTTTATGGAGCAATTTTCTAGATTCCACTTTTGATACTATTTAAGGTACATGTTATAGGTTAGAATTAAATAGTGGGATGAGAAATTTATTTAGTTATCATGGGTTCATGTGTTTTAAAAGAATGTCCTTGTTCCTAATGGTGCCTGATTTGCATCAAAATAGCTCCTTCTGAGATAAACACTTCTCCATGTCCAAGTAATCTTCATGTTATTCTAAATATGTCCACCACTTGAGAAATATGAGGGATATCCTTTACAATATCCTTCTCCAACTAAGGATTGTCAGAAAGGATCCAAAAGAACTAGGTTAGGGCCACACCTGATTCGTCTCATTAACTATCATGAAATTCATGACAACATCTCATAGGAAATTATTCGAATAATAAATATTATGTCTAATAATTTAGATATGAAAGAGGTGAGTGGGTTCTTGAACATCGACTCTAACATGCACTCTTAGGGTTTTTCTATGTCTCATTTCGTGTAATCAATGTGATTGTCAACAAACTTTTTCAAGGGTTTCAAAATAGATGAGCTAGGCTAAAGGTTTCACAGTGCTATCTCTATTGAGGTCGCACAAAGGATATCGAAGAACCAAAAATTAAGTAAGAAAAATCACAAAAGATCCATAAAGGAAATGAGTTTTCATATTTGATCTCAGTACCAATTAACCAATCATCTATGTCTAGTTGCACCTTTATAGAAGTAGATTCTAAGAGTGACCAACAACTGAAAGCTATTGGTTCTCATTGGAAGGAGCCACCTTTAAAAGAGTTGTGAGCATTTTCTATTATTTCTTTAGGCCTATTTTCATATGAATAATGAAAAAAGTATTCATAGAGTGGGTGGATATCTTTTAGGAGGTCTATAGATGAAATATTTGTCCTATTATTGCATAGGAAGAAATGATTCTATCAGGTACAATTGGGGATCCAATAGTTGCATAATATAATTAGAAGGTAAATGATAAATCTACCACTATAGCTTCATATTTTGTTTGCTTATTTGAAGACATGATTTACAATTTTCATGATCTAATATCATCATTTTCTTGTGCCTGTGCCAAAAGACCGAGCTCAGTACCATTGGAAGTTGATTAAGATATTCTCAACCAAGGAAACCCAACAATAGAGAGGATAAATCTAGTAAAAGACATAAATAATCATCATAAAATAATAGGGTTTTTCATCCATTCCCATACTAGAAACAACCACCCACATCCAAATTACAAACATTGTAAATAGAATATAGGTGAATAAGAGCATGTGATTTTATATATTAGCTCCCAAACAATAAGATCATCTAGATTACCAATGTCTTAAATAGAATACAAACAATAGGATATACATCCAATTACTAATGTTTTAAATAGAATACAAGAAAATAGGAGAATGCGATTTTATCAACAATAATATACAACAATCCTACCCTTCACACTTAATGGTGCTAGATATTGTTAATCCAAGCTTGAGTCTCAAAGGATGCCTATATATGCTTAGAAGCCACCATCATGGTCACATTTACTTCTTGGATGTCATAACACACTACAAAATTACAATTACTATGAATATAATCAAATATCAAAATTGGTTTAGGTGAAAATTTCTAGTTTCTAATACTTTGTGAATTCAAGTTATAGTATGGTGGTTTATGGTTGATTTCGCATTGTATTCTTTCATTATACTTGGCGTCATAGAATATATTGTCTATGTAATTTGATCTTTATGTTGAAATTATATACCATAAGGGGTCATTATGAGCCTGTAAATGTTCCAAATTTGGTTGTGAAATTCGTTGTTTCAAAACCTTCAGATGACGAGACATGCCAAGATAATTTCCCATGTAAGCACACATCAAAGTTTTCTCAAATGGAATAGTGATGAGGCCAAAGTTCAAAGGAATAATTGATGTTTCAAGAGAGCAACTATTTGAGAGAGAGACCAGGGAAGTAGAAAAACTCGACCTAGAGTAAAAACAACATGATGAGTAGAACTAAGATTTGTTTGGACTGGTGCTATTTGATCTAGATTTCAAATCCAAATATTTGAAAGTTACATATGTTATAAGTTGCATCAATTGAATCCACTACATGTGAATCTCTCAAACAAGACATATGTGGAGGGTTTCAATTTATTGACCAAAGAGATAAATACTTGTTTATATTTGAACTAAAAGGCATAGAACTCTACAAGATCTTAACTTCAAAAATGAGAAAAGGAGGAAAAATAATTGAGAATGCTGATAATGAAATTGACGTACTACAAAAATATATTGAGAATGATTTGTAAGAAATAGAGAGCTTACAAAGGCAAAATGATTCCATAATGGACAATGTAGTCGAACTAAGATCATGACACAATAACATTATCATGAATTTGTTGGTCTCACCACACAACACATCATCGTATTAGAGGAAAGGATGGAATCAATGGGTAGTTGATCTTTTCAAAATTTAAGAGAAGGATAAATTGATAGATTCATTATAACAAGAGCTATTAGCAAAGGAAAATGTGTTATTAAAAATTGAAAATGAAGTAAAAAAGTTAAAACAAGAGAAAGTGAAGTGTGGTAAAATTTGTGATACAAGCAACTTGACTCATATGTTTGATAATTCCTATGACACTTGTTATTTGATTGAAGATAATAATGTTAATTTTCCTATCTCATGTTTTGAGGCACATATTGATGACCATGGTGATATTTCGAAAGATTAATATCTTAGAGACAATGATAAAATAGGGTGCTTTGAAATAAACACAAAAAGAATTGTTTCCATGCCTTTTACAAAATAACTTTTGGTGGGAAAGTTTTAGGCATAAATGGTCAAGGTATCCAAAAGCCCATTTAGATTCATTTAAGGTGAAGGAATAAAGTTCAATTATGAAGTTCAAAGAACTAATGAAGCTATCAAGTTCATGAATGTAGAGACATTAATAATAGGTGAATCATTTACAAGTATTGATGGAACAAATCAAATAAAAAAGAAGGAACAATATTGCAATCGATTTACTAGGAAAGCTAATGTACAAGCTAAGTTTTATAATTGGAAAATATCAAAGCATCTCATTCAAGTACATTTCCATTTAATAGAAGCACAAGATTGACAGACATTTTCTCCCATGTTGAAAAGATTATATAAGGTCAATCCTTCCAAAGTTCATGAGATATTTGGTCCTCCAAAAGTTAGTAAGGAGAAATTATCATTTCTTTAAGTCATAATGGTTCATGGTAAATGAGAAAATATTTTGTAAATGTAAGTTCAATTAATTCAATTTGTGGAAAAGGTATGGGCGTATATGATTTAATTGTGTAGGGGAAGAATTATTAATTGAACCTGACATCCTAAAAATTTTCATCCAAATTGTACAAGATAAATTGTCCAAGTCTTGTGTAAGTCTTGTTGAACCTAAATGCATTCATGTCATAGCACATGTAATCATGTGGCATGTATCCTCTTACATATAGAGAATATTTGACATCAAATTCTGAAATCAATCACTCGGATAGTTATAAGGGTGGTAAGTAGACTTATATATAATATTGATGAGGAGTTAAGGAGGGTATATGAGATAGAGTAATCTCAATAAAAGACTAAGTTGGGACTAATTTTAACATGATGATTAATGGTTGTAGGAAGAAGTAGAAAATTCATGGAATAATCGATTTTATTCCGATACAAAAAATATATAAAAGAAATCTGGTTAAAAAAAAAAAAAAACAGGTTAGGACACTAATATGATCTTGGATGCAACTAAAAACAAAATTTGGTGATATTGCATGTGAAATATTATGGTAACAATAAATATGGTAGTAGAGGAAAGTAAATGATGATGGAAAATGAAATTTTGATGTTTGTGAGTTGTGAGAGTTACAAATTATATTTGTAAATAAGTCTATGGTGTCATTTTGAGTATGTGCCTAGTAAATATATGAGTGAAGTATGATAATTCTATGTACTTTAATCAAATTTGAGTTTCATGAGGAAAGTGTAATCCCATGAATGTTGTAGTAATCTAAAATTCATATTGATGTAGCGTATAGTTTGTGATTAGCTAGAGAACACTTGATGTGAAGGTTTGTGATCATCTAAAAATAATTAATGCTTTTTATGGTTTTTGGTCAAGTGAAGCCACTTCATGTTGATGTAATGTTTCTGATAAATAAAAACCACTTAAGGTGTGATGGTTGAAGAAGGTGTAATTCCAGAGTGTGGTTATGAGTAAAGCAAGGAAAGCCCAGAACAATGATGATGCATGGGGAGTGACAAGTATAGGTATCGACATGAAGATATGTGATGGAAGAATGGTTGAATGAACCAAGTACACGAAGAACATCCTATGAGATTAGTGGTTGCACTGGATGGTTTTTTCCTTTATATTGATGTCAATATCATAAAAGTATGATGAAAATTCCAAGTGGAGCCAAACATTGACATTATTGATCAAGAGGATCATGTGCTACCGAGGAAGACAAGTTAGTTTTTTTAAAGAATTAATTTCTCCATTAAGGTGGAGTGTTAGAGTTAACCAGAGAAATGTATAGTTCCAATGCATTCTTTTAGATTATCACAGTTCCAATGTAGTCAACTAGAAATTTTTTAGTTTCCAATGTAGGAATGAGTTGTTGCTATGTGGGCATATTTATATTACAAGTTGTTGTGATTATCTAGTGGTCGATTCCATTGCTATAAAATGGGACTCTATTATGTATTCTGTGTGGTTTAGGCTTCAATCAATAAAATATCCAATTTTACTATCTTTTTGTTATCATTTTTTTATAATTGAAATTATTTGTGGAAATTATTACCATTCTAAGATCCTTCAAGAGTATCTCTCCATGAGATAGTGTGTCTATTTAATATTGTATTCTCAAACAATATAATAAATTTGAATTCCTGAGCACAACTCTATTGTGTCTTATTTTATGGTTTTATTGCGAGTGTTTAATTACAGTAATCTCAATCTCATTTTCTCCTCTATCAACCAATTCATGCGAACATAATAACATGTCATTTGACCTCTTGAAATATTAATGAGAAATTAATAACAATTTAAGATAAAACTATCATAATTTTAACTCTTTGAAGTATTCATCAGAAATGAATAATATTGTAAGATATAACTATCAACCCTGGGATAGACAACATTCATTCCTTCCTCAACTACTCCCATGCATAATCTCATAATTCATAGTGCACAAAATCTTACTCGGGAAAGGTATCTTTTAACACACCCAAACTTCCTGATTTTATAGCACTTCCCATTCAAAGGTATCACTCAGGTACAACTATTTCCAAACAAGAACCATTTAGGAAGCTTTACACATACGTAGCATTGCACATCATGCAAATATACATGAACCAATATGCTGAGTTACACAAATTACAAATACTCTTGTACCACAACATTTTAAGTTATTTCTCAAAAACCACTCAACCTCTATAGTTTCTCTATTAAATCTTTGTATTTAAATCATTTCTCAAAAATCACTTTACATCTAAAGTCTCTATTAAATCTACATCTACAATCTCTATTAAATATTTTCACATATGTATCCAAAATTGTCTCTCTATGGCCTTCCATATTATCTATAACATCACTTTATTCTTATCGTAATTTCATAGTTACCAAATTTGATTTTATAATAATATTATAAGATTCCTCTAATAATAATGTTTTCTTCTCATTTTCCTCCTAATTCGTTTTAAATACAATCTTAAACAAACCATTTCAAAAAAATTGCAACCTCTCTTCTATTCAAACCTTTAATCTAAAACTCTTCATTTAGTTCAAATTGATTTATAAAAAAAATTCAATAATATATAAATACCTTTATTTTAAAAATCACTATTAAAAACTTATTTATTTAAAATATTTTATAAAAGAAACATATTTCTTAAAGCAATCACTCCTTTTCAAATCAGCCCACTTATTCTCTCCTTTCCCTTTTTCCTTTTCTCTAACCACGGTGATATTGAAAAATGAAAATTTTCCCAATTTCACAATTACTTTGCATTTCCACTCCTTTAGACAGATACTGCCGCTACCACTGCCCCTGCCCATGCCCATGCCATCATATGCCCGCGAAATAACCAATCGTGTGAGTAAACTATGAATATGAATTTTTAGACCACCCTTCCTATGCCCACGAAATAACAAGTCTGTAAACTGCAAACTATATATTTTCACACAAACTAGATCATATTTCATCGAATTATGTTATGATATTGAAATACCTTTCAACTTTGATAGCGAACTCTCTAAAATGGTGTCACCTATGTCTCATTTTCTTCTGGCTTCGAGCTTTTCGAATATCTAAATCTCTCTCGGAACTTTACCTAATTTCATAATTCAATTTTTCCCCGGTCTATTAAGGTTAGGATTTTTCCGTGGAGTCTGATGGGTGTGCCCCTCCTTGGGCTGCTTAGGAGAAGAAAATGTAAATATT